>ML778806.1:254441-270409 GCA_009831015.1 Picea engelmannii | reverse complement strand
CAATGGTGATTTCCCTCGCACTTGTTAACGGTTACATCAATGACCGGTAATCAAGTGGTTTCTACCATGTTCGACTTCAACACATGTAATCACATGGTTAGATTCGTACTATGAGCAACAAGATTGAAGACCCTGGATATTGTCTTTATGATCCAGGTTGCGATGGAGTATGTATATTTTGCGACACATAGATCCACTGTGTATGTTTTGTGGCTATGTTGTCTTGATTGAAAATTTGTCGCATAGATCCACAGTGTATTCAGGTGGCTATGCTATATTATGACAGCATGGATCCACAGTGTATGATTGGTGGCCATGACCTTTGTTTATGATGTCATCAGTTTATGATCTAAGTATGGGAATGCCTACCTCAGAAGGGATACATATAATATTCTGCCGATGCTTGGATGTTTGCAGGTTTCCGATTAGATGTGCTCTTGGTTCTTGACACACACATGCAGCTTACAAAGTCTATCGACTGTCACTAATTCCACTCTCAGACTTTGGGGGGCATTCTTTTATCCACAATTTTGGTCATCATGATGATGTTATGATGATGGAAAATCAAGCTCTTCACTAAGAACATTTTCCTGAGAAAAGTTACATTTGTCTGCTTCCAGAAATCATACTTTTAAGGGGTGTTCGCAGGCTACATATATAGCTGCCTACGAGAATGGATGATTCTCGTAGGCTCCATTAAGCTGGAGTGCGAACAGTTCGCACTGTACCTAATAGTCAAGGTGCGAATATCATCTAAAGGAGGAAAAAAGGATAAATCTCGAACCTTCTAGAAAGGAATCTTCCAGAAGCATGAGTTGGCTTGCGAATGGTTATCTAAGAACTGGCTTTCCTGATATCTTGGGATCATTTCCTATCCAAGTAACTAATCTATCCTTTCATATATATTGAAGGGGTTTCTCATGGAAAAGGTTAGAAGCAAACTAGCAAGAGATTGATTGGAGAATTATTGAAAGCCTGTATGAAGGACTGATGCTACAGCAGCTAGAGACAACAGCAAGGTCATCAAAAGTGGTTGATTTTCTTCATGCATGAGCAAGTGTGTGTTTCAGAGCTAGGAGCCATCGAAAGGAGATTTACAACATCAAGGCTTAGGTTGTAAGTTTCACTTTCAATTAATTCAATACAGTAATATGTCCCTTTCCCATAAAGATGATGTCACTTTATTACATAACTCCTTGATCATATGCATAGACTAGCTATTGAATATATTGATTTGCTTTCACTTCGATTGGTTTGTACTGTTGTGATCTGAACGGCACAAGAGCATTGGAGCAAAGCTTGGAACAGCAGAGACTTAGGAAAGCGTTCATAAGGTATGATCATGATCCTCGCCTCTTAGTTCATTCAATAGTCTAGATCTAGGGAAAGTGTATTATTCTGTCCTGTTTTGTTCTAGATCCAGGTGGATCTAGGGAGATCGGTTTGTGTCCGCACTTACGGATTAATCCTGAAACACATATGGCTAAGGATAAAGCCATATTTTCTTCTCTAAATGAATGTAACACCAAGAAAATATTTGTTGGTGATGATAGATCTCTTAGTGTTATAGGATCTGGAACAGTTCAAGTAGATAATGGTTATTTCAATGATGTATTATGTGTTCCAAGTCTTTCTTGTAACTTTCTATCAGTATATCAAATCACTCATTCAGGTGAAGGTAAAACCATCGAGTTTTCACCTAACCAAGTTGTAATCAAGGATCTAAAACATCCTAAGCATGTTCTTGCAACTGGAATTGCTGATGATATTATCAGGTTGTACAAATTTGACAACTTTGGGTCATTAGTTTTTGTTCCTCATAGAGATGACTTGAGGAAACTTTGGCATGAGCGGTTTGGTCATCTAAACTATTGTTCATTGCAGCAACTATGTAATCAACAGATGGTGATTGGTATTCCTCTTGTTTCATGCAGAGATGGTGTTTGTGTCAATTGTGTTCTCAGAAAACATCATCGAGACAGTTTTGACAAGCGTGCCTCTTGGCATGCCTCGGGTCCTTTGCAGCTTGTTCACAGTGATTTGTGTGTTCCACTTTCTTCTCCTTCTTTTTCTGGGTGCAAGTATTTCTTAACTTTCATTAATGACTTTTCCAGACATACTTGGGTTTACTTCTTAAAACTCAAGAGTGAAGTTTTTGACAAGTTTTTGGCCTACAAGGCCCTTGTAGAATCTGGACATCAAATTCAAAGGTTAAGAACAGATAATGGAGGCAAATATGTGAACAATAATTTTACAAGCCACTGCACTACACAGGGAATCCAAATGCAACACACTGTTCCATATACACCACAACAAAATGGTGTTGCTAAGAGAAAGAATCGCACATTAAAAGAAATGGCTAATTGTATGATCCAATCTAAGGGATTAAGTCTAAAGTGTTGGGCGGAAGCCATCAATTGTGCAAATTACATAGTAAATCGCACTCCCACAAAGGCTCTTAAAAATATAACACCAGAAGAAGCTTGGACTAAAATTAAACCAGATGTATGTCACTTCCGTGTATTTGGCAATATAGTATGGGCTCACATTCCTAATGAGAAAAGGAAAGCATTGCAGCCTAAAAGTGAGAAGTGTATATTTGTTGGTTATTCTGAAGATGTCAAAGGTTATAGACTTCTTCAATAACATTGTAATGAAATTATTATTAGAAGAGATGTTAAATTTGATGAAAATATCTTGGCTTGCAAGCCTAATTCGGTAATTGTGCCTTCTTCAGCCTGTGAACCATCTTCGGCATTTGTGCCTTCTTATGATCTGGTTTCTTATTCAGATGATGACAGTGAGGATGAAAATCCACCTTCACCTACTCACCCTCCTCCAAATGAGTCCTTTGAACCTGAACCAACACCAACTCCATCGCTTCTTAGATGGGTCTGTTCAACACAAGAAGCAGCTGGTGATCTTGTCGATGATCCTTCAGATTAGCGTCGAACACGTTCACAATTCCAATGAGCCTCTTCTCTTTTGGATCAAGTTTCAGAAACTCATGATCCAAAGACATTTGCAGAAGCTTCAGGTCATCCAGATTGGGATACAACAATGAATGAAGAGTATCATTCTTTAATGGTAAACGATACTTGGGATCTTGTACCTCTTCCAAAAGGAAGAAAACTTGTTAGATGAAAATGGGTCTACAGAACTAAGTATGCATTAGATGGCAGTGTTGAAAGACACAAGGCTCGGTTAGTTGCCAAAGGATTTTCCCAAGTTGAAGGAATTGACTATAATGAAACCTTTTCCCCTGTAGCAAAAATGAATTCCATCCGCCTTGTTCTTTCCCTTGCTGCCTCACATAAATGGGAGGTCCATCAGATGGATGTTAAATCCGCCTTCTTGCATGGATATTTTCAAGAAGAAATATACATGGAACAACCTCCTAGCTATGTCCAGAATGATTCTAGCCTTGTTTGTCGCCTCAAGAAATCTCTTTATGGTCTCAAGCAATCTCCCTGAGCTTGGTATGTTGAAATGGATAGCTTTCTTATTGCCACTGGATTCTCTAGATGTCATTCTGATCCTAATGCCTATACCAAGAAAGTAGGAATCCATCTCATAATCCTCATCCTTTATGTTGATGACCTTATTCTTACTGGTAGTGACTCAAAACTTTTAAACCATGTGAAAACCAGCCTTGAGAAAAAAATTGAAATGACAGACTTAGGTTTTTTGCACTATTTCCTTGGCCTCCAAGTTTTGCAAACCAATGAAGGAATTTTTCTTTCCCAGTCTAAGTATACTTGTGACCTTCTTCGTAGCTTTCACATGGACGATTGTAAACCAACCCCTTCTCCCTTCCAATTTGGAGTCAAGATTTCTGCCACCTATACTTCTCCTGAAGTTGATGCCACCCTGTACCATTAGTTAGTTGGTAGCCTCTTATACTTGACTCATACCCGTCTTGATATTTCCTTTGTTGTTGGTCTTGTTGCCCAATACATGCAAACACCCCATGAAAGCCATTGGAAAGCGGATAAAAGGATACTTCTCTATGTTCGTGGTACAGTTCAGTTCGGGATACATTACAGTTCAAGGGGGACTCCTTTATTGGTTGGTTTCACTGATTCAGATTGGGCCGACGACCCTGATGATCGGAAGTCTACTACAGGTTATGATTTCAGCCTTGGTTTAGGACCTATCACTTGGCCCTATAAGAAACAATAGTCTATTTCACTTTCTTCAGCAGAAGTAGAGTACCGAGTAGCGGTAAATGCAAGTCAAGAAGCCCTGTGGCTTCGACAGATCCTTTCAGAGTTTGGATTCCAGCACCAGCATCCGCCCACCCTTTGGTGTGGCAATCAGAGTGCCATCAAACTCGCCAAATACCCATTTCAACATCAACGTAAAAAACACATCGAGCTACACATGCACTTCATCAGAAAGCTCATTCATGATCAAGTTATTGAAGTGCTCTTTTTCCCTACAGAAGATCAAGTTGCAGACATTTTCACAAAGTCTCTTACAGAAGCAAAGTTTTCCAAAATTCGATCTATGTTAGGAGTTTAGGAAGTTGTCATTAAAGGGGGATAGGCTCTAATTCCTCCTTCCTTCTCCTATTTTGTCACTATTATAAATCCTTCAATCCTATCCCAAGTTGCTCTTAAGGGGGGATGTTAGGATATTTATACACTTAGGAGTTAGTAAGATCTACTTGGTCTATTGTTTCATTAGGTAAAAGTGTGTTTTCCAGTGTGTTTCTTTAGTATGCATTAGTATGCATTTGTAGTCAGGAAATCCGATGGTCACAATATGTTCCCGACATAGAGTGATCTAACAGTTCATACTCTCCTCGATCTTAATGACCATTGATTTGTGTCTTAACACCCGATTGGTCCATGATCTCTATTTAAAGAGCATGGAGGGTCATTTGTTGATGATCGATTGTGAGAAAATCTCTTGTAAAATCTCTTTGTAATATTTTTCTTTGCATTAATAAACTGCTCCAAGTGGCTGTGTTGGCTAGGGTCGTGGATGTTTCCCCGTAGGGGTTTTACCACGTGAAAACATCAGTGTGTTGATCTTTGATCTGGTTATGCGAGTGGTTACTTAAGGTGTTCGTCCTCTGTTGGAATACCTGTATTTTCGAACACATGCAATTCAGCATGCCTTCTCAATGGACATGGTTGGTACCGACATTTTTTACAAAGATGAATCCTTTGTATTCTAGAGCATTGTTTTTGAAACCGAATCAAAAAAATTAATCATTGAAAAAAGAGATGTAAAAAATAAGAAAAGAAAACATCTTTCAGAACTTGACCTTGCCAATATGCACGCATCCAAAATCTCTGAACTTCACAGGGAAACCGGAGATGCTTTTCATGATTTCGTTGGAGTCATTGAAGTCGAAAATGTCAGACTAAAGAACCGGATTAAGGAATTAGAGGAAGCTTTGTTTCCTATGCCATTGCTTGGCAGTTCCTTGGAAATAGCCATGCTTGCGACTACGTGCACCCCTACAACAAATCTAAAAGGGTCCTCCAACCTGTATACGATATGTCAAGAAACATATCAACAAAAGAATAGAACTGATTGCCAAGGCCTGGGAAACATCACAGAATATGGATTCCCTAGGGAGCAGGGCACATAACTTGCTCCTACTTCTGCAAACATATTTAAAGAATGAAGAAGCTTTCTATGTGCACTTGGTCATCCCTTTCGCCTTTCATGTCAACAACATGCCAGAGACGAGAAGAACACAACATGATATCCCGTCCAAAAAAAGGCTCACTCAATTAGAAGCATGTTGGAAATAGAGCGTGAAGAACCTGTACCTAATTGTGCAATCGTGTGAGCAAGAAATATCAAAGAAAGAAACATTATTCACAAAGCTCACCAAAATAGACTTAGCAGGAAAGACAAATGGCTTCTAGGACCCTAGCTTAATCCTCAACTCGCTGACGTTAACCAAGCAAGTTTTTGATCAACAAGTTGATAATTTGAAGGCTTTATCTTTAGAATTTTTTTACAGAATTGTTGAATATGATGAAGAAGAGGTGCACAACTGGCTAGTCGAGTATTCGCTACAGAATGGAGACATTCATGAAGTTCTTTGTAAACTTTCAATTTATCTAAGAGAATTATAAAATGAAGTTTTCAACATTCGAATCCGCAATGACATCATTGTCGCCCCCTTGAGAAGTTATATTGAAGAGAACTTGAAGTGGATCAGCCATGAAATCCAGTAGGAAAATGCATAAATCCTCTGTGTATCAATCCAGTTATTGAAGTGGGATGCCCACAAAAACTAGGGAAAGGAATGATCAACCGAACACAAAAATTACATACACGTACCATCCCTGTAAGTGTATAGCGATAGTTCTTTCTTTATCAATCCAGTTATTCCTTTTCTGAGTAGAAATCTATAGACAAAAATTGATCTTCACATTTCTACCTTTCAGGTATTACATTATAGCGTGTCCAACTTCTTTCCACACTTCTATTTCTTGTACATATTTCTATTATGGTCCGCACGAGCCACAATCCCAGTCTATATGACAAATGCATTTACATTTCCAGAGATATGTAACAAATTATTATTTTTTTCATATATTCCAAATAAAACTATTCCTTTGTTTCCTTATATATTTATGTTTTCTTGGATTTTTTATCTTCAGCTATGTTGAATGTGAAGTCATTATGTTTATTTTATCTCTATTCTCTTTTTTTCTTTTTCAAAATAAAGTATGACATAAATCACTCACTCAAATTCGACATATCATATTTCACACATATATATGTTTCTTTAAATTTCCATGAATATGTAACACATTTCCTTTTTTTCCAATTTTCAGCCCCCCAGCTCGACAACCCGCGCTCCAAAAATTGCCTATGTAATATGGGCTCCATCACACTGTATAGAATGAGGGTTTCATACATGCTTTATAAAAGAACATATTTTGTATGTATTAAAGTAAATATCTAATTTTAAAAATTACGTTTTTGCTATGTACAATTTATGCTCTCTAAGAACCTATAGTTTGATACATTCCAATTTCTTGTATCCACGATCCCCTATTTTAAAGAAAACTAATTCGGGAATGCTATTTATTTGGTCCTCCTGTCCACCACCCTGTGTAACAGAAATTGGTACTATATTTTTTGTACGTTTTCCCACCACTATCTATAAAACCTATGTAAAGAAAAGTAATTCCCGACTATTAAATTTTTGGGACACGAGCCCCTTGAAATTCAAATAGTCCACAGGTCCCATTATCAATTTGTACATCACAGAACTCTCGATGCTATTTGAAGGTCATGGAACAACAGAAACCCACTTTTCAAGTCCCCAACCCGAGAACCCGCCATACAAAAATTGGCTAAGTATGGAATGAGGGTTTCATCTATGCTCTAATTCGGGAAGGCTAGTTTTCCTCCTGCTTTTATGTGTTCCTAGATTTTTCATTTTCAGAATGAACTATGACATAAATCACTTACTCAAATTTGAGATATCAGATTTCACTTCTATGTGTGTGCGTGTGTGTGTGTGTGTGTGTGTGTGTGTGTGTGTGTGTGTGTGTGTGTGTGTGTTTCTTTAAATTTTCAGCAATATGTAACACGTTTTATTATTTTTTTATATAAATGTCGTAAAATTGTGTTCACTACTTTATTTCTACTCAGACGTGAAGAGACGGTCATTTCTTGCATCTTTACAACATGTCCTGCACAATGTTTGTCACAAAGGCCCTTACAATTAAAATAGTCTGCAAGCTCGCTTCTCAGTTTGTACATCGCCTATCTCTGCCTGCTCTTTGTAGGACATGGAATGGGAGCTTTGTTGTTGTTCTATAAAATCTCATCCCCATAATTTATGAAAGTAAATATTTCGTATCTATAAAAGTAAATGTCTGCTTTACAAAATTACGTATTTTCTATGTATAGTTGATGGTCTACAGGAACCTATAATTTCATGAATTTCAATTTCTTGTGTCGAGGAGGCCCTATTTTAAAGAAAACTAATTTGGGATTGCTATTTATTTCATTCTTCTTCCCACCGCCCTATGTAATAGACACCGGTACTATACTTTTTGCCCTGTTTTCTACCAGCGTATGTAAAACCTATGTAAAGAAAACTAATCCCCAAATGTTGAATTTTTCGGACACGAGCTCCTTAAAATTTAAATACTTCGCAAGTGCGATTCTCAATTTGTATATCACGGAATTGTTGGTGCTATTTGTAGGGCATGGAAGAACAAAAGCGCGTTTTTCATGTCCCCAAGCCGAGAACCCACGAACCAAAAAATGCCTAAGTCCAGACGTCGCTTTAAAAAAAAAACTAATTCGGGAATCATATTTGTTTGATACTTTTCTCCACCATCCTATGTAATAGATGTCAGTATTATTTAATTTTTTTTTACTCCAGCAGCGTATGTAAAAAGGAAAACTAATCGGGAATGCTAAACTTGTTCGACACGAGCACCTTTAATTTCAAATAGTTCACAAGTCCATTTGTCAATTTGTATATTGTGCAACTCTACGGACTATTTGTAGGCCATGGAACAACAGAAGCCCAATTTTCAGCCCGCGAGACCAAGAACCCACCATTCAAAAATTCTAGTCCTCAAAGCAGCATGTCAATTTGTATATCGCAGAACTCTTGGTGGTATTTGTAGGCCACAGAACAACAGAAGCGCAATTTTTAGCCCGCAATCCCGAAAACTTACAATGAAGCTTCCATGCATGCTCTATATATCTACTTCATCAAATTACATATTTGATTTTTGTAGGCCGCGGAACAATAGAAAGGCCAATTTTCAGCCCCCTAGCCCGACAACCCGTGATCCAAAATTTCAAATAGTCCGCAAGACCACTTGTCAATTTGTATATTGTGGAACTCTCAGTGCTATTTGTAGGCCACAGAAAAACATTAAACCAATTTTCAGCCCGAGAACCCGCGATCCAAAAATTTAAATAGTCCGCAAAACCGCTTCTCAATTTGTATTTCGCAGAAATCTCGGTGCTATCTATAGGCCACAGAACAACAGTAGCCCAATTTTCAGCCCACCACCCCGAAAATCCGGAATGAAGCTCTTGTGCCTTTGTTTTAAAGAAAAATAATTCGGTGTTGGTAGTCTCTTTATGCTTTTGTCCACGAACATATGGCAACACAATTTTCAGCCTGCAAGCTTGACAGCCAAAATGGTCTATATATCTACTTAATCAAATTACATATTTGGTATCTAGCAGCTCTTCTTTGTAACATACATACACCCTTAAATATCAAATAGTCCACAGCTCCAACTGTCAAATTGTATGTCATGGAACTCTGGGTGCGATTTTTAGGCCACGGAACAACACAGCCCAAATTTCAGCGCACCAGCCCGTTATTACTATTTCTGTGTATTTTTTCCACCGTTGTATGCAAAGCATATCTAAACAATAGTCCTGCCCACGTGTCTATACTCCTTCTCATTTATTCCCTTTCCCGTGGATGGGTTGCTAGTACAACACACGCGTTGAGCAGAGCAGCCAAGAGCAATACTCCGTGGCACCGACGATGTGACGACCGCATGCCACTCAGTCCCAACTACCTAATCAGTTCAAGTTCATCTTGCTTTAGGCATGGCGCCATTAATCTCAGTGCACCTTTCTCTACCTTCACATCCTTTCGACGGGCCAACACCCTCGTTGCGCCTTTACTCTGTGTGTGTGGCCATTTATGGAACCTCACCAGCTACCTGCCCTATTTCAATTGCTCCAGCGGGTCCAGATGGCTCATTCTTTCCTGGTTTTTGTTTCTCAGAGCTCAGCTTCCTGCCCAACCTTTCCCTACTCTGCATTTGTCCTGCCCTGCTCTGTTCCTGCTGCATTTTCGCTCACCACTGTCCCGGAGATGCCCTGGATACGAAGGAAGTCCAAAGGTCAACCAACCTGCCAGCCAAACCGACCCCGCTTGGTCTTGCATCCCCCGCCTTCTCCCTCCCTGCTATCCTCCTCTTCGACCACCTCGTCCTCCTCCTTGCCGCAATCAACTCAAATTACCGCATCTCTCCCACCCCTTCTTGCATCCCTTGCCAACAAAATGGAGGAGATGGACTGCTCAAGGGTCTCACTAAACAACAACCCAGGACCTTTAGCCAATTCCACATCTGTTTCACACCCAGGGCCTTTAGCCCCTCCCAACTCTCCGGCAACCCAGTCGCTTCAGGACCAGCGTCACGACACCCAATTTCATATGGATGATCCGGAATCCAGTCAAAATTCGCAACGGCAACCCCAATCTCAAGTGGGTTCCAACGCTGACCCAAAATGCGAGTGGAAAACAGGCCTTGCACTGGTGCAGAGCCTGGTATTCGACCTACATCAAGACATGGATGACCTCCGGTTTCGCCTATAGAGCCTGGAAGACAAAGCCTCTCGACTCCTGCAGTTGTTCTCCACGTTACAAGCTGCTCATCTCCCCACACCAAAGGCAACCCAATCAGCAACAACCCAAGTAGCAGCAACCTCGACACTAGTCTTGCCACTAGAAAATTTGGGCCACACAGACGCATACTACGAGGACTAAAGGCTTCCATCATGCACGGAGCACGTCCAGAAGGAAGAGCACCTACCATCAAAGATGGAGAACTCTATGCAACTGGACCGCACACCACTCTAGGAGGAGCCGCCTCCTCCCAGGGACATGACATTTCACACCTTCTGCATGGTCGTGTCGCCGCACTACAACCCATACCAGTGATTTGTTTTTGTTTGTTGTTTTGTCATGTGCATGATGACCTTTCATGCATTTTGTCCATGGTTATTATAATTATGCTATCTACACTTTATACAGTTCTAGCACCCACCCTTACGGGCCAGAATTTTGAACTCTTTTTGTATCAGTGACAATCTACACTTAAGTTATGAAGCGGTTTGCCTAGCTGGGATGGTTTTCCCTCAGGGCAGCTCAGTATTTACAGCTTGAAACCATAGAAATTCTCTGTACTCCTTCATTTTGACAGACTTTTATACAATCTTACTTATAAAAAAAAATTATTGAATAAAATTTAAAAAATAGCTTATACTATTCATTAACTAAGACATGTTATAGCATTATATAAATTAATTTAAATCTCCATACAACGTTATAATATTCTATAGATTTCTCTCTATCATGTATATCACGGAATTGTTCGCTGCAAAATGTATATGGCCGAAGTCTTTCGTGCAAAATGTATATCACGTAACACACTGGACATGAAAAGTGTGAACCCAGAACTCCGCCAACCCGCAACTGTGTAATTGTTCAGTACAAAATGTATGAAGTTTTATAGCATTATACAAATTAGTATAAATCTTTGTACAATGTTATAATCTTCTATAAATTGTCTCATGTATATGACGGAATTGTTGGGTGCAAAATTCCTATTGTATGCTAATTTTTGGGTCTTCAACGACGTTGATGTTTTAAATGCTCATGTAATTTCCAGAGATATGTAACATAGATTATTTATTTTATAATAAGTTTGTATAGTTTGCAAGTCCACTTGTCAATTTGTATAGGGCATGGAACAGCAGAGGCCCATTTTTGAAACCAATAGCACGAGAACCTGCGATCCAAAAACTAGCTAAGTATGGAATGACTGCTTCGTCCATGCTCTGTAAAACACCTACAACCTATATAACAGACCTTATTACTATTCTATTGTATAACTGACATTATTAATTTCTGATAAATTTCTATAGTCCACCACTCCGCCTGTCATTTTGTATATTGCGGAACTGTCGTTCCTATTTTTAGGCCACAGAACATAAAAGGCCAAAATTTGAACCCACCACCCTGAGAACCCGCGATCCAAAAACTGCCTAAGTATGCAATGAGGGCTTCGTGCATGCTCTATAAAATCTCTCCCCCATACTTTATACAAGTACAAATTTCATATGTATAAATCTAAATATGTACTTTAGACAAGTACATATTTCGTATGTATAAAAGTACATATTTCATATGTATAAAACTATATATTTACTTTACTATGTTCTACATGCAAACCACATCTACTTCAACTTTCTACCCATGTGTCTCTACTACCTCACATTTACTCCCATCCCAACCTGGCAAGGACTCGGCTTCCATGCAGAACTTGTTATATGAAGTAGATTATATATTGTCATTATCAACACAAAAGGCGTTTTAACTATGGAATCTATCTTCGGACGGGACTTTACGTGGACGCCCATCAGTGTGCTAAAGGCATCAATGATTGTGATCGATAACCACTAACTGTTGTGTGGGGTAGTGTATACCATAGATAAACAAGGTGGTTCAGATCCAACTATATATATTATTCCATGTGGCAGTGAATACTATGTTGCATGGTGGTTATTGATTTCCATCATCAATAATAATATATATTTTTTAGAGTAAGCATGAATCCATTCAAATTTTGAATGATCTTAAATATTTATGATTATTCCAAAATACTATGTTGCGTGGTGGTTATTGATCTCCATCATCAATAATAATATAGGTTTTTAGAGTAAGCATGAATCCATTCAAGTTTTGAATGATCTTAAATATTTATGAGTATGGTTCAAGAAAAATTAATTTATATTTTAGAGTAAACATAAGTACACCCACATTTTTAATGACTTTAAATATTTATTGATATATTTAGTTTTTTGTAATAGAGAAAATGGGTGGTGTCAATCCTAGATGTTTTGAGGGATTAGAAGACTCAAAAGAGAAATAACATACCCTAGAAGTGGTGGCATGGGAACTTCAATGCTTTGCTTTGGCTAATTAAAATGAGATGTGATCATATAAGCAACCTCACACTTGACATAAGCACTAATTGTAACATTGAAGTTCAAAAAAAATTAGAATGGAGTCCTTGTACTCCCTCAATGAAAATCAATCAATTTGTATATAATATTTAAACCCTTGTTTGTATATAGTATTTAAACCCTTGTCATGCTACTGAAACCCTAATAACATATATTGGTTCTAATGTCACCTTTCTTATCCATTTGTTCATATCAATAAATCATTTTGTTATGAATTCAACATTGAATCAAAGTTTAGCACGATTAAATACCATCATTTATTTTTACAACTAAGCATAAATTATAGACCCATGATTATCAAGAACCTTTCTAACCTTCATTATAGACATCTTACCATAGTTCTTATAATTATTTTTCTAACCTCTATTATGAACATCTTACCATAATTCTTATAATTATTTTAAAACTCATAAATATACACATTTTCTTAGTAAATCCACATAACCCCTACCTACATGCATATTTTGTTAAAAAAATCTTCTCTAATTTGAGTATTACTCTTATAAACATAAAAACAAATATTACTTAGAATACAAAATATACTTGTAAAAAAATAAGAGAAAAAAATAAATATATCAGTGAACCTTAACTTAAGGAGACAAAGAAGAAAATAAATTTCTTCCTTCAATCTTACTTGCTTCACATGGTCGCCATGCTCTTAAGGAATGTTTGCTCCATTCCTCTTGAGGCATATTGTGCCATACATTTAACTCCAACTCTAATAGCATATGGAAGTATTAAAAAAATAGAATTTTTATAAATGAAATTATCAAATTCTAATGAGGTTGGCTATATGTTTTATTTTTTGGGTGTGATGTAAATTTGGATAAAATCATTACTGTTGTTTAAATTGTATTTTTGAATATATAAATGGATTCAGCGTGATAAAAAACCCTGAGGCATTTAGATTATACGAACTTAACTACTCAAATCTGCAGATCCAACCATTCTTCACCGATTTCGTGCAAAATCAAATAAAAAAAATCATTAAAAAACTAAAAAAAAAAAAAAGTTTAGATTAAACTAATCCTAATTCTAATATCATATAGATGTATTAAAAAAATTTAAAACTATTATAAATGAAACCATCAAATTCAAATCGCTTTCAAGGTAGGGTGGTGTTTTCACATTCCGCGGATAAGAGAGTTAAATTGTGTTCTAGAATATGAAAAGTAAATTGGGAAACAAAGTTGAAATGTGAAATTCGAAAATATAAAAAGTAAACTACTTCATAAGAAAGTTAAATTGTTTTCTAGAATATGTTGAATTGTTTTCTAGAATATGAAAAGTAAATTGGGAGACAAAATTGAAATGGGAAATTCGTAAACTACTTCATAGATTGATGTTACTCACGTGATTCACTCATATAAGCAAATAGTCAAATCACTTCACGTGTCACAAAGAACGACAAAGAAACACCTTAGTGATCTCCAACACATAAATCACAAAACCAACCAAACAAGAAACGTCTTAGTGATCTCCACCACAGAATCCTCGTATGACCTAATATTTCTAGAGAAACAGAGGGTACTGGTAAACCAACTCCCACAATTAATACACTTAAATATATGTAAATGAACATTTAAACATCAAGATAAATGAAGGCAATGTATGTTTATTGTCGGTGCAAAACTCCGAGATGGCTCTAAAGTCAAAGAACACATGGACATTGAAATAGCTAGGGATAGGTGGTTTGCTTCTTTTCCAAAGCAAGTGGTTTTGGATGAAAGGGTTGGTGGTGAAACATTTGAATGCTATCGCTTTCTTAAAAGACTCTTTTAATGTAATCATAGTATTAAGGTAGATCTATGACATCAATGTATATCAATGCATTATAGAGGAATATGGACTTCAACTTCCAGTGTATTGTGGAACAAGCTACTTCCATTAAAGAAAAGCATTATAAGAGTATCGCTTGTTACAAATAAATAAAAGTAATATAGTTGAAAGTAGGGGAAGGAAATATTAAAGTGAATTTAGGGTGGATGTGTAATAAAAATGAAGTATAATGTTTTTAATGATATTGAGTTGGATTGTTACTATTCAATTTTTTTCTCATTTTGTGTTTGTTTCATGATTCATGTCTATGAAGTTTGTTGAAACACTATGAAGTTTTTCGTGTATCACTTTCTTGTTTCTTTTATCTCTAGATGGTCATAAATTAGAGGAGGAAGAGACCATATGAAAGAATCTTAATGGCATCTAACACATTCACTAGTAGAAATGCTCCTTTTACCTCTAGGTGTTTGTGAATGAGAGAAGGAAGAGACAATATGAGGAAATTTTAATGGAATGTAACAAATTCACTTATAGAAGCCTTTGTCATTATGTTGTTGGTGCATAATTATTTATTTATTATTTAATTATTTGTACACATCTAATAAATCAATTATGCACACTAAATAACTTTGTAGTTATCCATAAGCGCAATTATCAAAATCAAGTTTATCTTTATCTATCCAAGCAAACCAATGTTATTAGAATCAGAAACCGGATCGGACTGAACGAGGAAAAAACTGGAAAAAAAAATGGTCGAGTAAAAACTACATAAAATCTTCAAATTTTGAAAAAAAAAACATATATATTCATGTACATCCATATGAATCCAAACCATTTATACACAAATATGCAAAGTTTCTCATTTATATAGCAAGTAAGAGTGCATATAACCAAAATAGCATTTAGTGCAATCCACCTTTGAACCAAAATACATCAACAACGAGGCTTTAAATGACCTCTAGAGTAAAAAAAAAATCATGTTACAACAAATAACTACACATCATCAAGATCATTACCTATATTAGGATCCTCGTCATCAATATCACCCTCTAAGCATTAAAATAAGATAGAAAAAGTTTAACATGCCTAATAAGTGATTTTACTTGAGTGAAGGGTACATTTTTACTAGGGTCATGACATAAGAGTTCAACAATCAATGTCACCAACATCGACATACATACAGGGCTTGGTGCTCTTGATTAAAGGCCAGTTCCCTACCATCATACATGATAGAATCTAGTGGAAACATTGTAATCGTGTCAATCTTGAAAACCGTTAAGTGTGTTGAATTTTGAATGGGACCTAAAATTCTATTTTCTCCATATGAATTCCAATGAGGTTGGAATCACTCTCAAACATCCTGAAACAATTAATGGTAATGTTAAAAATTTAAGTAAAAGGATGAA
>ML778806.1:225208-236026 GCA_009831015.1 Picea engelmannii | reverse complement strand
CCCTCCTATCGACTTTTGGTTTCAACAAGGATTGGGTCTCTTGGATAATGAACCTCATTTCCTCAACATTTTTCTGAATCCTCGTCAACGGTGTCCCCTCTCAACCCTTCTCCCCCTCAAGAGGAATAATGCAAGGCGACCCTCTCTCCCTTTTTCTTTTTGTCATAATGGTTGAAGGTCTAGGATGCTATATCAAGGCCTCAATTAATAATGGATCCCTCCAAGGCCTCCCTCTTCATGGATTACAACTGCCAGCCTTCCACATCCAATTTTTCGATGACACACTACTAATGAACACTCCCACCGCACAAGAAGCAATTAAACTAAGCTCCATCCTCTTTGATTTCAATGAAGCCTCTGGCACCACCTTTAATCTGGCCAAATGCCAACTCTTCTTTTTTAATACTCCTGTGGCAATCCAACAACACCTTTCTCAAATTTTTAATACCCCTGTCTGCACTCTTCCCTCTCGCTACCTGGGACTCCCTCTTTCTGAATCAGTAGCCAGAAACATCTCTTGGGATTCTCTCCTACTCTCCATAACCAACCATCTTAGAAACTGGACCTTTCACTTCCTCAACCTTCCAGCCATAATTTTTCTCTTAAAGTCAGTCCTCCAAGCCATCCCAATTTACCTCTTCTCAATCCTAGCTGCCCCCCAATTAGTTGTGAAGAAAATAAGGAATCTGCAAAGAAACTTTCTATAGCATGGACACAACCCGAACAAAAAATGGGCCCTAGTCAGTTGGGACAAAGTCTGCAAGTCCATATCTTCAGGTGGTCTGGGCCTCTAGGACCCTGGAAAATTAAATAGCACCATGGGAGCAAGAATTTGGCGGAGATGGCTCAAAAAACCAACAAAGATCTAGGAAAAACTTTGGAAATGAAAATATGCCCCAAATATGCACCAAAGTCAACTTATAAGAATGAATGAGCAAATTCAGGGCTCCAACATCTGGAATGCGGCCTGGAAAAATCGGCCACTCATACAAGAACATGCTTTATGGGAAGTTTGCAATGGATAAAATGCCCTATTATGGACAGATTTCTGGCATTGAATGCCAACCCTTCAACTGGAAGAAAGTATACAATCCTACGAAAATCATATTCAAGATCTTTCCACTCTCAAAGTAGCAGATTTGTGGACAGATACCCCCAGTAGCTCTCCCTGGCAAAGATGGAAATATACTCATCAGGAACTCCAAGTGGCAATGGAATGTGACCTACAGCACTAGCAACAAGCTACAACCCAAAGGCGAATCTAGAAAATCACAGACCAAGACATTCTTATATGGGGATACACACCTCATGGAAGATTTAATCTCAAGGAGGGATACACTCTTCAGGAGAAATTCCACAATCTTCAGAAATATAACATCTGAACAACAATATGGAAATCAAAACTTTGGCCCAAAATCTCTACATTCATTTGGCTTCTACTCCAAAAAAAGATATTAACCTGGGACAATCTTCAAAGACGAGGTTTTATTGGCCCCTCGATTTGCCATCTCTGCCATCTCCAGGAAGAAACCATGGAGCACCTCCTAAATAACTGTCCACACAGTGAGAACATCTGGAACTAGGACACTTAGTTCATGAGAAGAACCAAACAAGTTAAAAAAAACATCATAAGCACCATCAAGGATTGGGGCTTCGTCTCCTTCAAAAGCCTATCTTGAACAGAGCCTGGCTACTCTTACCAGGATTTATAGTTTGTCAACTATGGAAAGAGAGGAACATAATAATCTTTCATTCCCATCCCTCTCTTCCCACCCTCCTCTGGAACACATTCCTCCTAGATCTCCAGGAAACTCTTCATCTACAGTTATGGACCAAGAAAGACTTCCCCACTGACCTAGGTGAGCTCTCGCTCCTCAACTCTTGGGGATTCTCGTTTTCTCACTCCACCCCTCCTCAGCATCCCCCCCTAATTTCAAAAGCCTTCAGCACCTCTAAGTGGATCCCACCCCGACCAGGCTTCTATAAGGTCAACTTTGATGGTGCATCAAAAGGTAATCCAGAACACTCAAGCTATGGAGCGGTCATAAGAAACAACTTGGGCCAAATACAAAGCCTCATTGCAAAAATTCTCGGATGCGACACCAATAACTCAACATAAATTTGGGGTCTCATTAAAGGAGTGAAAATGGCTCTAGATCAAAACCTCACTTTTTTATCATTAAAGGAGACTCCAAAATCATAATAGACTTGGTAACAAAAATCCTGAATGGCAAAGATCCATGGAAAATCACTCCCATTTAGCGCCTCCTTGGCCCTCTTTACAGCTTCTAGGCTCTTCTCAGACCCTCTCTAATTCTAACCCCCTCACACATTCAGTGAAGTGTAAACAAAGTAGTGGACAGAGTGGCCAATGCAGGGGTTGGCTCTATGCAGTAGATCATTCTCCACGATTCCAGGCAGTCCCAAAGCTCACCCCTCTGGCTCCAATGCGAGGAGCTGGCTCAGCTGGATGGCCCTAATCCGAATGAGGTGCCACCTCTATCTAATTAGAAATTATTCCAAGTCAGAAATGATCAGAATCTCAGGGGAGAGGGAAACTGTAAGTGTCAGTGCAGAAGATCTTCAACCACCAGATGTTTTCGGGAATTGTTTCCCAAAGTCGCGAGAATCGTGAGAGAATCTAGATCGTTGGTGCTCGAGAATATCTGGACCGCTAGTGCTCGAGGAGATCTGGACCGTCAATAGATGATCTTGGAAACTCGACAATCAGTAGTCAAAATCTTGAAAGGAACTGTCTATCCAAGTCGCGAAATTGCGAAATGCGAAATTGCGAAATATGAGAGATGATATGGACCGTTGATCCTGCGGAAATATGGATTTTCGACTTGATCCTAAAGGACTCACAATTTTGGGTATCGAAAGAAGGGGAACACTCGGTTCTTCGCTATCCTGAGGCGTGAAATCTCGAAATCTGGAACGCTGGTGCTCGAGGAGATCTGGACTGTTGGTGCTCAAAGAGATCTAGACCATCGACAGATGTTTTCGAGAACTCGACAATCGAGAGTAAGAAGCTTGAAGGGAGTTGTATGCCAAAGCCGTGAAGTCGCAATATGCGAAATTGCAAAATGCGAGAGAGGATCTGGACCATTGATCACGAGAAAATATGGACTATCAATCTGGTCTTGAAGGGCTCGCAATTTCGGGGATCAGAGGAACACTCGGTTCTTCACTATCCTGAGGTGCGAAATCCCGAAATCTGGAACGCTAGTGCTCGAGGAGATCTTGACCGTCGATATATGATTTCGAGAACTCGGCAATTGGGAATCAGAAGCTCGGAGGGAGCTGTCTGCCCAAGCCATGAAATGAAAAATTGTGAAATGAGAGAGAGGATATAGATCGTTGATCCCGAGGAAATCTAGACCGTTGATCAGATCCAGAAGGGCTTGCAATTTCGGGGATCGGAAGAAGGGGAACACTCGTTTCTTCTCTATCCCAAGGAATGAAATCCCGAAATCGAGAGCAACCACCAGTCGTGAAATGCGAACTCGTGATACAACCGTAGTGAAGTTCAAGGGCATGTGTTTTGGGAAAACCATTCCTCCGACAACGCGGACTGCGAAATCAAGAAGAGGATCTCAACCGCTGGTTGTGGTCCATCGAGGACCGTTGATATGATTTGATGATTTCGGGGACTTGGACCTCAGGAAACCAGAGGTATTTTTGTGTATGTAGATACCTTCGGTGGCAGACATTTTTGTGTAGGTCTTTCTGTAAACCTTTAGTTGAAATTAATATAAGGATCCACTTTTTATTCACAAAAAAAAAATATGCAACTAAACCAATATTTTTAATTTATTTTAATTGTTATAATAAAGTTGCATCCAATATTATACAACTAAATTAATATTTTTAATTTATTTTAATTGTTATAATAAAGTTGCATATGTTAAACATTGGAAATTAATAGAAATTTGAAGTCAATGGTTGAACTAGTGATAAGTCAACCAATGACTCATTATAATAGTTTCTAGCCTTTAGCAAGGGCTAATAATAAGAGTGATTGAATTTTATAATATTGATCTTTAAGGAAGATTTTATGACTAACAGTTTAAAAAAAAAATAAGATTAGATCCATTGTATTAATATGTAATTTTGAAAAAAATGGATTAAGGGAAACATTTTTTAAAACAATACTAACATAGATCCATCTTAAACCCTGATCTATCAGGGATCCAATTTATTAAGTTGTAAATTTATTATTATTGTTATTATTATTTCAATACATGTCAAGTTTTACAGATGTTTATAATTTGTTTTTTACAAATGTTTATAATATTTTTTTTTAATTAAACATAGTTTATAATTTTTTTTTAATTGAGCAAAGTTAACCAAATTTACAAATAATCAATTCCATTGTATCAATTAACTTTGTTTATCAACCTATTTTGTATTCATGAAATTCACAAAACTATTTTAAATATTAAAATTAAGTTCACATAAATAAAGTCTAAATATTAAAATTAAGTTTACACAAATAAATTCTTAAATCTTAAATGTGAAGTTTAATTTGTAATCCTCGTTCAAAGTTCAAGGGTTTTAAGAGAGTTATTACTAGCACAACCACTCAAAATCATGGTTGATGAAAGCAGAAAGGCGCGGACAGAAAATGAAATGCACAGCCAAAAAATAACGCACAACCAGAAAATGAGTGTCTACAACCAACACATCCAGTATGCTAAATTAAAAGTTTAATCATTTAAACGTGGCAATCATATAGTGCTACAGTAATTTCTTAATGTGATTAAGTAAATGTTAAAAGGTAAACAGGTTAACCGATGCATTCAAAAATACAAGAAAGTTATGAAGAGAAAATCACATTCATTGATTTGGGAGGACGACTAAAAATATACCAATATCTTCAATTGTTAGCCATCAGATTAAAATTTTAGATTAAAAGATGATTAATTATACTCATTATCAATAAGTGTAAGCCTTTCAACATAATTATAACTATAATAAATATATATATATATATAATTAAATGTATATAAAAATTCACTTTCGATGACATTTCTATAAGTAATTTAAGCATGATCATTAAACTTGATTTAAAGAATAATTGTGAAAAATCATCATTTGACCATGATCGTTAAACTTGAATGACAAAATAATTGTGAAAAATTATCATTCAATCTGTGGTAGTATACGAAAGTGGATGTCGGTGTCTCCCTTTAACATAAAATAAGGAAAGACTCAGACTCCCGTTCCCACTGCATGAATATGGAGTGTCGTGCTTTTGAAGTCCAATACCCAGGTTGGGTTAGATGGTTGTTGGTCTGCAATTCCATTCAAATTCTCTATCCGTTGTCACTCGTCCTCCCTTCCAGCTCGATGATCACATGTAAGGGCTTCAGCAGCACCATGTCTGCTAATAACTGCTCGACAATCCCCAGCATTGGAAACCACTAAGTTACCATTTATAACCAGAGCAGTTACACAAGCATTACCGCTGCCAATCTCCTGCTTCAAAAATTCTGCATCTGTTGTTAAGTACCCATCTCTAACAGACTGCTCAAGAATATCATCTCTTTCATCTTCCATCCCAAGCATAGCGTCTAGAATATTCTGTCCCATATTTTCAGGGGCGAAAGCTGCAGATTTCCTACCCCCGTGACCATCGAAGACACCAAAGAAGGCCTGTTTGGAATGACCAAGAACATTGACAATGGCCTTGTGGGTATTGTTAACTCCCAAAATGAAACCGTTTTTTCGGTTGAATTTTGTAGGGGATATCATGGTTATTGGTCGCGTCCTGAAGCTATTTTTGTGTTTTTTATAGCTGAGAAAATTTTTGAATTTGGTTCAGTGAAGAAAATGGAAAAATATCATATTTCGGTGGTTTAGGTGAGCCTCCAGCGTGCTCATTAACCACCGAAAGTATTCAGTTTCGTCAGATAAGTGGTCGATTCAAAGGGCAAGCAACCGCCGAAAAGGTTTGAACGGGCAAAAAGAAAGCTCGTGCTTTCGCACGAGCCAAATGTCAAAAATCGTGCAATGATGAGAAATTCAGCCGTCGAAAGCTCGTATTGAGGAAGATGATGCAAATGCGTGGTGATCATCTGAAAGGTTCAAAGCACCGGTGTCTTATCTATTACAGTGATCATTTCAAATCCATGCAGAACGGTTATTGACAGATATAATTGTACAGGATTCCTTTCATTTTAATGGTAAGTACGCCAGTCATTATTACCAGGCCCTTCCTTCATCTGTGAACTCAAGGAGTTATAATCAATCCCAAATATCACCGAATATGATCTCAAGTCCGCGATCTTATCAACAAGGAATATTTTCAAAAATCCGATCCCGCGTTCTCTGGCGATTGTTGAAGTGTCTCCAAGTTCAGCAGGCATCCCAAGTCAAAGAAACCTAGGCGAGTTATCGGGTAAGTCTAGAAACCATTCTCTGTCAAAATTTCATAAATACAGTTGCCCCCGAAAGGTTGAAGTTTCGGCTTTCCCTGTCAGAATTCCATTCAAATTTGGGTCAGTATTCTAGTGCATTTATCAATCTTATGCTTTGTCAAACAGTTTCACAGTTGTTCATAAATTACATCGACTATATCCCTATTTTCTAGAACCGCTGCTTCCCAAACACCCTGTTGCCTATAGTTTCATATACAGATTGCATTCAGTCATGTCAAAAGTCACTCCTGCATTAAGATCCGAAGTAGATGGCATGTGGTATTTTGAAGAACACCCAGAAGTCGCAGAATGTTTTAAACAGGTCGGGGTTTTCACATATTGTGAAAAACTGTCAACTTTTCATCAACAAATTACTGAAACATTCACCCTATCATACGATGGAAGGGTTGCTAAGATAGGTAAGGAGGAGTTCATTATTGATGAAGCATCTATCGCCAAATACACAGGGTTGTCCAGAACAGGTAGTTGCTGGTTTAAAACTTCTTCACCCTCAAATGTTGAATTCAGATCATACCTATTGCCAGTGCATAAAACGTTGACTTGGAAGAAAGATATTCCTATGGCATATCTTGAAACAAAGTGGCAGACCCTTATGAAGGCGATTCTGGTATACATCACCTGTGAAGGGCGTTATAACAGAGTGATGTACTATCATTTTAAGTTGTTAAATCACTTCACGGGTAGGGAACACTTAAACATACCCTATTTCTTTCATAAGACTCTGATTAATATGGAAAAACAGGTAAAGGCTCAGCCCACTAAAGTTGCAAGCAGAATATATCATCAGGGGTTGATTACCCTCCTTGTCAAAGAAGCTCTTCATAGGAAGAAAATAGAATGGAGTTTCTTCCTGTTCTGGAATGAGTTTGAGACAGAAAGACCTCCAGAGATAAAAGCAAAGAAATCTAGAAGCAGAAATGATTCTACTCCCAAGAGTAGTCGCAAGAGGAGAAAAGGGATTACAGTGCCCAGGGATTCTGTAAAAACATCATCCAGCAAACAGGGAGGAATCAGGAAGAAATTAAAGTTTGAGGACAGAAACCCTGTCATGGGAAAAAACCCTCTCAATTTGCCATATAGTGAATCCGATTCAGAGCATGAGATGGCAAAAACACAGGAAAAATTGCAAATCAAACAGGATGTAAAACTGAAAATCAAGACACCTTCATCAAAGCCTTCCGAAACACATAGGCAATCAGAAGCAGAACCTTCTTCAAGCAGGCCAAAGAAAGGTAAGACAAAGAAAATTAACAGGTTTCTAAGAGAGATCTATGAGATGGAGGTCTTGGAGAGAGTAATTAAGAAAGAAAACACAGACCTAACAGAGAGAAATGTTGAGTTATTCAAAGAGAATCAAACACTCAAAGAAAAACATGATTCAATCAAAGGAAGAAACAAAGAGTTGATTAGAGAGAACATGAAATTATACAGGCAGCTCAGGGCTCTAAGGCTCAAGTTAAAGGAGTTTGAAGCATCTGATAAAAAACAAATTGGTTTGGACACTTTGGCCGATCTAGCAACAACTATAATAGATGTAATAGATTCTTCTGCACAGTCAGCAAAAGTTCGGAGGTCTGCTCGAATCAAAACTAATGTAGCTAACAAAGTTTGAGTGTTAAAAAAGGATTCATGGCAGACAATTTTGCAATTTTGAAACTCTTCAAAGAATCAACTTTCTGTGGTTTAGGCGAGCCCACAGTGCAGTCATTAACCACTGAAAATAGGTGCTTTCGGTGGATAACTCACATAGAAATCTCCCCAGGCAACCATCGAAAGCCTGTGTGTCCAGAATTGAATGAGTTTTTGCATAGGTCAGGGATTTTTGTTATGAAATGATTTGAGATCTTTTCCAATGCATGACACATGAATTATCAAGTCCAACACAGCAGTTGTTTTCGGCTTATTATTGGGAAAGAAGATATTTCAAAAGGATATGGACATTTTTAATGAAGACAGGAAGCAGGGCACTTGGCTGCATCAGAAAACTCGACTTGCTCTTCATTTGAGAATTATCATTAGCCTTGGAAGGTTGTTCTACACTGCATCAACAACTCACAAAGAGAAAAATCAGGGATTGACCTCGTTTTGAGGAAACAACCCACTTATCTTGCAATAGAACTTAACTTGCTATTTTTAGATTATTTGATCCATGTTTTTAGGATCAAAGGACTGTTATGTAATTTCTATAAATATTAGATTAGAAGAGGACACTAGGGTTCGATTCTGGATACAGTAATGCTCTTTGTACTCAGACTTTTCATTTGCTAATACAGATCACAGGTTTCTTTCCATTTTGGTGGCAGTTTTTCATATTTCTTCTTCACTGTTATATTGTTGTCAAACCTTGAATAGCTGTTATCCTATTGTTTGGTTCATGACATTATAATCAGTCTCTTTAGTTGTTTATTAGACCCTGCTTTGCACTGGTTTATGAGCAACCTTTTGTTCATCCACTGAAAGCTATTTTACTGTTTAACCAATCTTGGAAAGCACTGTCTATTTGTTTATCATTTTGATGTCTGAATGCCATAAGTTGAATTGAGTTATCCCATTGATCCACCTTTACAAAATACAAAAACATTCATTCCTTAAGTTACCAAGCACCTTTGGTCTGCAACCACAAAGGGTTTCTTGGAGTGATAACAAAGTGGCATCGTTGCCAGGGAGAGGAGATCGAAGCTCAGCTTCCTTGGGAGACGACATAAATCTAGCTTTGATGATAGACAAAGCCTGGACATCACTTGGTTGTACATTTTTTATCTGGCGACTCCATTGACAAAGTGGCTCCCAAAAGAGCTCACACCAGGGAAAACCCAGAAGGCCCATTGACAACATCAGTTCCTGATCCAGAAAAAATCATCAGCAAGGGCAAAGCATTGCACAGACAGGCCTCTGGATCTGCAGCTGCAATTGATTCAGGTATTCCAATTGATACTCATATTTCTATATCTGAAAAGTTTTTGATTGAAACCCCTGCTGAAATTCAAAATTCTAAAGAAATAAAAAGTTCATCTCAAGCTGTTAGGGTAGAAGAACCATCTTTTTCTTCCAATATCACTGATTCTTCCCTTGAGATTGAAATTTCATCACATCCAAAAGAACATTCCTCTCCATCTTCTTCTAATTCATCACCTAGCAAACCTTCAAAGGGTGTTATGCACACTTATACAAATCTGCCTGTCCTTGAGGAAATTCTCCAAGATCTATCCTCTAAGGGTGAAGAAAACCTAGCTTCGTTGCTCAGCCAGTTTTATAACGCCTCCTATTTCCCATCAACTTCTGAAACTGTTGTTCAGAGTGAAGTGAGACAGTCATTCATTTCCAACTTAGGTAATTTATCTCCTCCATCATCTCCTCCGAATTACCTATCCCCTCCATTGTCTCCTACAAGCTCCTCATCTGCATCTATCACCAAGGTCATCATGGCTTCCCCTATGACCAGAATGGAACAAATATTGGCAAACATATATGCCCCTCTTGTCTTGCCAAACCCCCTGTCTGCCATGCCAACTGGTGATTACCAGAAATACATGCCGAAGTTTATAGGAGCAGGGGAATACACAGCTGAAGAACACATTGAGGCATTTTATGCTTATGCAGAAAACATAAATATCTTAGAGGAGGATGTGTGGACTAGAGTCTTTGTCCAGAGCTTGGATGGCCAAGCCCGGAAATGGTTCAAGGAGTTTCCAGCCAATTCCATCACTGGCATCGAGCAATTAGACGAAGTATTTTTGAAGCATTGGGGAGAAAGGAGAGACCTGTTGTATTACATTTCAGAATTTGGAAATCTGAAGAGAGGAGATGGAGAATCGGTCTCAGACTTTATTAAAAGATTCAACAAAATGTTTGGTAAGATCCCTGTAGAGATCAAACCAAGCGATGCGTCAGCAAAAATCACGTTTTCTGCGGCCTTTGATGCAGAATTTTGTCTTATCCTCAGAGAAAGACGATCAGCTACACTTGCTCTAATGCAAGATGTTGCTCTTGAAGTTGAATCAAACATCACAACCTCTTAGAAACTTAAAGGGAGGACTGAAAAGAAGAAGTCTGCTGCCGAATCTTCTTCTTCTTCAAACAGTCAAATGGAAAAGATGGCTAAAATGTTGGACAGCCTAACATCAGAAATGTCAAAGTTAAAAGTCCAAAACCAGCCACCATCAAAAGAAAAAGAATCAAATACTTTTGCCCCTAGAAATCCAAATGCCTTTCCCTATATAAGAAACAATCCACAAACTCAGATCTTGCAAAGAGATAGGAATTCTAATGAAGACCAGAGGATAAAAGTCCCTCTTCAGAATGTAGTCATGGACGAAGACAATGGCGAAGATCAAGAGGATGGTGAAGGCGACATTCATTGTGTTGGAGATGAGAC
>ML778806.1:158361-179737 GCA_009831015.1 Picea engelmannii | reverse complement strand
ATGACATTTCTATAAGTAATTTAAGCATGATTGTTAAACTTGATTTAAAGAATAATTGTGAAAAATCATCATTCGACCATGATCGTTAAACTTGAATGACAGAATAATTGTGAAAAATTATCATTCAATCTGTGGTAGTATACAAAAGTGGATGTCGGTGTCTCCCTTTAACATAAAATAAGGAAAGACTCAGACTCCCGTTCCCACTGCTTGAATATCGAGTGTCGTGCTTTTCAAGTCCAACATTCTTTAGATGGCTGGGTTAGATGGCTGTTAGGCCACATTCTTTTGATAGTACTCCTCCCTCACCTTACTGTCTATTTCTCCTTCATGCGAAAATGTCTGAGTTGTACTATCATCACGCTCACATCATCTGGAGATTTCCTGGTTACTGCTATCTCTGCAAGCTTCTTACAAGCAGCGATGGGGCCTCCTCCTAATGGTGTCAAATTTGGTTGCTTCTGGACACAGAAAGGCCTCGCGATATCGACTGCTTCTTGATTACTAACTTTATCCCACAACCCATCTGATGCCAGAATTAAAAACTCGCAATCAGATGTTATTTCAATTTTTCTGCTGTCTGGTTCAGATGTTATCCATTGTCTCATGTGCGAATCGCCTATTGCCCTAGATACAACTAAAGATCCCTGAACTCGCCAAACTCCGTGGCGGAGGTCCACAATTCCATTCAAATTCTCTATCCGTTTTCGCTCATCCTCCCTTCCAGCTCGATGATCACATGTAAGGGCTTCAGCAGCACAATGTCTGCTAATAACTGCTTGACAATCCCCAACATTGGAAGCCACTAAGTTACCATTTATAATCAGAGCAGTTACACAAGCAGTACCGCTGCCAATCTCCTGCTTCAAAAATTCTGCATCTGTTGTTAAGTACCCATCTCTAACAGCCTGCTCAAGAATATTGTCTCTTTCGTCTTCCATCCCGAGCATAGCGTCCAGAATATTCTGTCCCATATTTTCGGCGGCGAAAGCTGCAGCTTTCCTACCGCCATGACCATCGAAGACGCCAAAGAAGGCCTGTTTGGAATCACCAAGAACATTGACAATGGCCTTGTGGGTATCCTCCATGAATTCTCGCCTACCCTTTTTGCACGAAACTGCATAATGAAAACCCTCCACATTGACCTCCATCGGCTGCTCCACGGCCACGCACGGTGCATTCAGGCCCGGCGACTGGGGCGGAACATCCAGCCTCTGCGGGCGTTTCCTCTTGAACAGAGACGAAGGGCAATTGTCGGCAATAAAGGGGGACCTGCAGGAGCCGAATACCGAGGGAGAATTCCCTGCTACAATGCAAGCCATGTTCACAATCTGCGGAGGCTGCTGCCGCTATTTCAATTGAATAGTGTGTCTCGCTCGGAGGCTGTTCAGAGCTTGTGGATTTCTATGAGGTATCCGCTGAGCATTTATATTGCCTTCATTACTTCAACTCAAGTCAGATTTAGGAAAATTACACCGTCAAACACTGCTGTATACCACCTGGCACCGACTATGAGCTGGAACAAGCCGAAATGGTCTAAAATCTTTATCACGTTTCTCTGGTCAAAGTCCCCGCTCGTCACGAAGAAAACTCACATCCGTAAAGTGGTTGGTGTTGTCGCTGGTGAATGTCGAAAGTTATTTGAAAGGGTGAATTGAAACTGAAATGTACGGACAGCTGATTGAAACGCACATAGAGTTGAGGAAACCCAAAAGTTAATTTTAAATGTAATAATTTCAAAAGTTAATCAATTAAACTTGGCAATCATAAAGTAGTACAATGATTTCTTAATATGATTAGGTAAATGTTAAACCATTATAATGTTTTTGAAACCCTAATGACATATCTTTGGTTTTGATATTTCCCTTTTTACTCATTTATTTACATCAATAAAATATTTTGTTATGAATTCAACATAAGATCAAAAGTTGACATGATTAAATACCATCACTTATTTTCACAACTAAATATAAATTATAAACCCATAATTATCAAGAACTTTTCTAACTTTTATTATGAAGATCTTACCATAATTGTAATTAATTTCCAACAAACAAATACACACATGTGCTTGCTAAATCCAACTTCTATATACATGCATATCTTATTCAGAGAATGTTCTCTAATTTCATTATCACCCTTATAAACATAAAAACAAACATTACCTAAAATAAGAAATATAATTATAAATAAAAAATATAATTATAAAAAACAAGAAAAAAAAAATATAATCAATAATGAGACAAAGTAAAATAAAATTTCCTATTTGAATTTGCTTCACATGGTCATCATGGTATAGAAGGAATGTTTGCTTCATTCCTCTAGAGGCATATTGTGTCATACATTTAACTCTAATTTTAATAACATATGGATGTATTAAAAAAAAAAAATTATTAAATGAAATCATCAAATTGCTTTCAAGGTAGGGTCAGTGTTTTCACATTTCGTGAATAACAAAGTTGAATTGTTTTCTAGAAGATGGAAAGTAAATTGGGAGATAAAATTGAAATCTGGAATTCGAAAACATAAAAAGTGACATATGTCACACATAATCTTAGGCGTAAGCTAAAACCCAAACGTTTTGAACCTTTGCCGACAGTCGTTTTCCATGTTCGGACTCCCGTCGTCGATCATGTTAGAGCTCTGGTCGGCTAATGAATCCACTTGCCCAAACGCTGTTACCGTGAGCCATCCAATTGCCATGCCATGCGCCATGGAATGTATCCATGCATATCCGTTTAAAAATTTGAACTTGTAAAGAGGCGGGCTCCAAAGGTTGGTTGAAATTTGAATCGGCGATTGGTATCTTGCTCAGGGATTTGAAAGCGTGGCTCTAAGCACTGTCTCTCTACGTCCATGGGAATTTGAATAGTTATAGTAATGTCCATTTTTCTAGTATCTTCATCTTCTGCTGCAAGATCTTCCTCCCGGCCTCTGCTCAAGGACCAGAACCGCACAGCCACAAGCCTCAGAAGAGGTTGGGTGCCCTACGATACATTTATTCTCCACCATTTTTCCTTTCACATGTTGCCCTTCCTTTCATCTTCCTCTTATTTAACCAGCGAGCCCTGCCACTTGTGTTCCATGTACTTCTTTTGCTCTTGCTCTTGGTCTTCACTCTTTGTTGTTTGGGGATTCCTTTAATTATATTCTTGTTTCAACTGAACAACAATAACATCGGCTTGAAATTTTTAGGGTAAGATGGAGGGTACAACTGTAGCACTTTTGAGTGCAGTTATTCCCTTCTTGCTCTTCACGGCCGACATAGTTGGAGGGAAGGCTCAGGATATCTCGACCCTTGTTCTAGATCCCATCAATAATGGTAAGAAAAGTGGAAAACATTGATGGCCTCCATGGGTGTATATGAAGCACCTTCTATATGCATGTGACAGTTAGTTTATCATCAGTTGTGCTCATTAATATTGATTCATTTTCTTTCTATCAAATTCCATGCCCACTTGTTCTCATTGATTAACGTTGCTCTGTTGTTTTTTATGATTTATATGCCGGATTGACAATCGATCAAGGAATTGCTTACATGCTCATGTTGGTTGCATTGCTGCTCACTTATTTTCTCCATTAACTCTGATCATTTTAACAAATTTTCATGGAGGGATACTGGATCTAACAGGATAGCAGGCTTCCATGATGATACTTTTCATCTGATAGATTTGCAGGCTTCATATTTCTGCCTGCTTTGGATAACAATTTTGTATAATATTATTGGAATTCAATTCATTAGCATTGACTTCATTATAATCTATATTCCATTCTCAGTTGGACATTCGTGTTTCCCCTTTTTATGAACAATTATAGAATCCATAAGACGAGCTAATATGACTAATTAAGCAATTAGAGTTTCTGCCCATCGCTAATTGAGCATGCAACAATCCATTGGCACAATAAAAAAGCATTCCAATCATATTTCAAAGTTAAATGAGATCTTTCTTGAAACAATAAATGTTCAACCTCTTATCCCAATCAAATTTGGCATATAATATCAACACCATATATGTGAATGTTTAAATATATAAATTTTGTCCTAAATTTGACTAGAAAGTAGATCAACATATTTCAATAAACCATTATGGTTTAAGATTATAATTACAATCATTTAATGTTATAATTACAATTGAACATTTTTTATTTTTATTATAAGAGAACTCAACAATGGGTGTTTGATAGTTACAACTTAGAAAGATCTATCTTTTAGTAAAATACAAAATTTCTTTAATGTGTAACTTTATGTTTCTATGTTTATAGTTATCTTAATCATGACTAAAAATATTTAAAATGATCACTTGTATGTCAAGGGTGAGTAGATTTTTAGATTTTTTTACTTATACAAAATTTTTCAAAAATCATTGTCATGCATATTTGTCTTTTTAATCTATTTAATTTCTTTTTTATTCATTGTTAATAGCATAAGCCACTATGTGCTAGCATTGACAACTTTGATCTTTTCTAAGAGTCATGTTGTATCAATACAACAATATAACCTTTCAAAAACTCTATTTACATATAAAGATATTGATTTAGCTTTACTTTGATATTTATAAAATTAACCTCTAAATATCTATATACATAACTAACTCTTTCAATAACATGTAATGCCTCTTTAGCTCCAATGCATGTTTAATTGCAAAGAACTTTAAGTTATATGTGATTGCAATTGTTTCGTGCTTGGTTCAACTTCTAGATAAAATATGTTATTAATCTTCTTTCATGGATTCGTACAATATCATTAGCCACTCCACTTGCATCACAATATGCTTGAAAGAATATTAAAATGAGCTAACACCAATGTTGACACTTCAACACAATTCTCTTTTATTAGTTCAGCTTGCATGCTCCACGTGTATCTAGAGACCTTCATACATTCATATTCTCTTTCATTAGTTTATCTCGGATGGTCCAACTAAATCCACGTACCTTCATACACTCAATCATCAATGCCCAAATACTATTGAATCCCTTGATGAACTCCGTGTAGAAATTCAAATACTACGAAATTTCCTAACTTCAATGATATTGGTGTAAGCAATTCCAAAATTACCTTCAGTTTTTACATGTGTCTTGGGGATAAATCCCTTATGATAAGGGTTAGAAGATCACACAAAGCGAATGCTCCCCAAGAACAATCTCTAATTGACAGAAGTAGTTACAAGCAGATAAATACCTAACTACCTAAGAGCGGAAAAAACACCTACTTGAATTCCAATGTTTGAAGAAGACCTCTTTCGTGAATCCAATTTCAAGTCCTTCGCTCTAGCACTTTCCTCATTGATCTGCAATCACAAAGAGAAAATGTTGCGATAGAGGTAGTTACAATAACTAATTCTAAACTACTTTGAGTACCTATAATCAAGATGTCAATTTTAAGATAATCCAATGCATACAAAGATTACAATAGTTAATCAATGACATGAAATTGGGACAAGAAAGAGAGTTCTCATTAAAAATGAAGAATAAATGATGTATATAGATATCACATGATATTGTTGTGACACTGCCTTGAAACCGACGTCTAGATTCCTCCACTCGAGCCACTTAAGAAGCCTCGCACCTCCTTAATCCTCGCTCTGAAAAAGTCAAGGAAAGAGAAGGATTCTCTTCTTCAATAGGACAAGTGAGCAAGAATGCTAGAAACGAGGGTTTCTAGGAGTAAGAGGAGAAGTATTAAAAAATTGAGAAGGGACTTGCAAGCTCAACAAAATTTTGTAGTGTAATGATGCTTCTAGGGTTTTCTCCTCTCCTCTACTCTATGGGCTCCAAGCCTATGAAAATACTTCATCATGGGCACCAAACTACAACCAAAGTTCTAACTAGGTCACCCATGAACGATAGGATCTACCATGTGAATTACAACACTCTTAAAGAGCAAAGAAGACATCATGTCACAAATTAATAGGTTTGATCCTAAGGAAAAATGTTCCAAGAAACAAATAATGAAAAATGCATGGAGGGGGTAATCTAACCTATATGCCAGTTTTGAGATCATTACCTATCAAAATGGATGGACGTTATAAAAAGGTATCGAAGAAAATCATTTCCAAAGTCTTGTATTTATGACCAACAACATGCATCCAGAAGCAAATGCGATATATAAACCTCTAATAATAACTTGTGCTATGGAATACAAATATTCCATTCTCAGTTGGACATTCGTGTATTCAGGCCCGGCGAGTGGGGCGGAACATCCAGCCTTTGCGGGCATTTCCTCTTCAACAGAGACGAAGGGCAATTGTTGACAATAAAGGGGGACCTGTAGGATCCGAATACAGAGGGAGAATTCCCTGCTACAATGCAAGCCATGTTCACAATCTGCGGAGGTTGCTGCCGCTATTTCAATTGAATAGTGTGTCTCGCTCGGAGCCTGTTCAGACCTTGTGGATTTCTATGTAGTATCCCCTGAGCATTTATATTGCCTTCATTACTTCAACTCAAGTCAGATTTAGGAAAATTACAAGGAAACTCACAAAAGTTTATATTACTTATTACTAGCACAACTGTAAAGTGGTTGGTGTTGCGGTTGGTGAACGCTGAAAGTTATTTGAAAGGACAACACTCTGGTGAATTGAAACTGAAACATACGGACCGCTGACTGAAACGCACATAGAGTTGAGGAAATCCAAAAGTTAATCTTAAATGTAATAATTTCAAAAGTTAGTTAGTTAAACATAGCAATCATATAATAGTACAGTAATTTCTTAATATGATTAGGTAAGTGTTAAGCCATTGTAATGTTTTTGAAACCCTAATGACATATTTTTGGTTTTGATATTTCCTTTTTTATTCATTTATTTACATCAATAAAATATTTTGTTATAAATTCAACATAGGATCAAAATTTGACATAATTAAATACCATCACTTATTTTCACAACTAAACATAAATTATAAACCCATAATTATCAAGAACTTTTCTAACCAATCTTTATTATGAAGATATTACCATAATTATAATTAATTTCCAACTAACAAATACACACATGTGCTTGCTAAATCCTCGTAACTTCTATATACATGTATATCTTATTAAGAGAATGTTCTCTAATTTCATTATCACCCTTATAAACATAAAAACAAACATTACCTAAAATAATAAATATAATTATAAAAAGCAAGAGAAAAAAAAATATAATCAATAAGCCTCAGCTTAATGAGACAAAGGAAAATAAAATTTCCTATTTGAATTTGCTTCACATGGTCGTCATGCTCTACCTCTAGAGGCATATTGTGTCATACATTTAATTCTAATTTTAATAGCATATGGATGTATTCAAAAAAAAAATCTCTTAAATGAAACCATCAAATTGCTTTCAAGGTAGGGTCAGTGTTTTCACATTCCGTGAATAACGTGAATAACAAAGTTGAATTGTTTTCTAGAACATGGAAAGTAAATTGGGAGACAAAATTGAAATCTGGAATTCGAAAACATAAAAAGTGACATATGTCATACATAATGTTAGGCGTAATCTAAAACCCAAACGTTTTGAACCTTTACCGACAGTCGTTTTCCGTTTCCAGACTCCCGTCGTCGATCATGTCAGAGCTCTGGCTGGCTAACGACTCCACTTGCCCAAACGCTGTTACCATGAGCCATCCAATTGCCATGCCATGCGCCATGGAATGTATCCATGCATATCCGTTTAAAAATTTGAACTTGTAAAGAGGCGAGCTCCAAAGGCTGGTTGAAATTTGAATCGACGATTGGTATCTTGCTCAGGTATTTGAAAGCATGGCTCTAAGCACTGTCTCTCTATGTCCATGGGAATTCGAATAGTTATAGTAATGTCCATTTTTCTAGTATATATAATGCATTGATATACATTGATGTCAGAGATCTACCTTAATACTTTGATTACATTAAAAGAGTCTTTTAAGAAAGCGATGGCGAAGGCTATCCACCATGCAGCAGGCCAACGATTGGGAGGTTGCTGCATGGTCGAATGATTAATATATGATCCATCATGGCATGCCATGATCTATCTACCATGCGTCCATCATCTATCTGCAACGACGACTTACCCTCTAGGACAACCTTGCCATGACCCTGTTCCATGGAACATCCCATCATAGTAATTAATTGCAACTGTAGGTTGGTGAATCGCGCTAAAACCAAATTCAAATTTTGAATGTGCCAATTGGCAGAAATCAATTGCCCTAATTCGCCATTTAAAATTTCACTACCATTTCAAATTACAGAAAGAAAATTACTTCGGTTCTCTCACGTAGATTTCCAGTAAATTACTTTTGTTCTCTCACGTAGACTTGGAGACTTCAACCTGCAAAATCGGATCCTTCAAAGGTGAAGAGATTCATGAACCTTTCAACAACCTTCTTCCAACAGTGAGCTACATTGTTGAACTCCTTTTTATCTTGAATCTATATCCCCTATGACCCTCTGACTCTTCAGGCTCTCATTAACAAGAAACATAAGGCTCCCAGTGCCAATTTGATTATGCTTTGCTTCTACACATATCAGAGAGTTTTTGGAAAGCTGTCAAATATATAGGTATGCCACTACACTAGCTCTGTTCCAGTAAAATCATTGGTCTTGAGATTCTATTTGTTATGAATTATTGAAACCACTCACTGACAACGATGGCCCTGCATGTGTTATATTTGCAGAAAATGGTGTTGAAAGTGGCGATTGAAGACGAGAAAAGCAAGAGAATGGCTATGAGGGCTCTTGCAGCGGTTGAAGGTAAATATCATTCTAATATTATCCTTTGCAATTCTCATTACAATGATATAGTATTTGATTGCGGGGGTAGAGTCCGTTGTAGTTGATATGAAGTAGAGGAAGATAACTGTGATCGGAGAAGCAGATCTTGTGCTTCTGGCAAAGAAACTGATGAAACTCAAATTCACAGAGCTGTTGAGCATGGGTTCTGCCAATGAAGAGAATGTGACTGCGGAGACTCCGACAGTCGTGTATCATCATCAACTGAATCCCAAGTATGTGCATAGGCCATATGAAGGATACTCGTCATACACTGTTGTGAGAGATAAGGATCCCAATGGTTGCACCATCTGTTAGATCTATCTCGTCCTCTTTCTTCTGTATGGTGGGAAGCAAAAGCATGGGGGCGACAAATGGTGGTCTCAAAGGAATTTCAGGAGACGGGGGGATTTAGTTACCTTAAGAGGTAGTGGGGCAATGAGGGATTAGTTACCTCCATTAAATGTGCATATGCATGTATTAGTCCTCTAACCATGTAGAAAAAAATGGAAATTGGCGAATCATTTTTTGGGAAAAACCATGGAAAATTAGCCCATTTATGAAATTTAACCCCTAAAATCATCTATGAACAAAACTATGATTTGTTTTTGTTAAGTTGCAAGAAGGTTGCATAAATGTTTTTATTGGTGTTTAATTACTACGGTTTTGGGTTTAAATTTGAGGAGTTCGTTGTAGTGGACATTGGTACGATGAAAAAACAATATTAATGAATAATGTATAAGAATTTTTCGATAATGTAAGTCCAATTTTATTTCTCACTCGTTGATCCAAGTACACATGGATTTCATTTATTTGTCTTGGAATGGACCACACCGTTCTACGTATTGGCAAGGCCTAAAGAAACTTTGCAATTTAAAAAAATTGATATATTTTAGGTATGGAGATTCAACTTTATATAAAAAATGGAGTTCATTACTACTTTTTATAAAATTGAAATTATAATAAGAATAGTTAAAATCTTTCTAAGATTGTGATGGGTTTAATATATAATATTTAAATATTCAAATTACCATCATGCACACTATAGGATAAAAAATTAAACTAAAATTGGTTTAAGTAGAAGGAAAATTAAACTAATTAATGGAGAAATAACAAGAGATTGAAATTGGGTGTTGGAACAAGACATGGAAGAGGTCAAAAAGCAATTTTCGAACTTTAGTCATACCACTATTATTGACCTCAAAATTAAGGAGCTCAAGGGGAAGATTGGTTCCTCACCATTTCAAATGCAAACATGGATATCCAACCAATCAAGGACAAAATGAACAAGCTTCTCAAAGTGAAGCATAGACACAACAAATGAGCTCTAAACCTTATCATAGTTGGGTGGGATAAGATAATTGATGAAAAGGTAGAAATTTATGCATTATGACTTCTATTGCAGCTTTAGAATTTTCACTTTACACTTGAGCTTTCCCAAATCTAATCCAAAACTTTAGCATTAGGGTTGATCTTCTATATTAATTTACAGTAGCAATTAATGGACAATATTTCAGTTCCCTTCAACCCAACACACTAAGCAGCCCAAGAAAAAAGATACAATGTGCCAACAAGTTTCAACACTAAGGGCACACTTTTCCAAGCATACACTGTTATTTGATAAATCCGTAAGTGCGGACACAAACCGATCTCCCTAGATCCACCTGGATCTAGAACAAAGAAAAATAGAATATGACTCTTTCCCTAGATTTTAACCATTGAATGAACTAGGAGGCAAGAACAAGTTACATACCTTATAATCGCTTCCTATGGTCTTTGTTGCTCCTGCTTCGCTCCAGTGCTCTCGTACAGTCAAGACCAAAACAATACAAACCAACCAAAGTGAAGAAAGCACAATTTATTCAACAGTCAATCTATGTATATGATCAAGGAGTTATACAATAAAGTGGAAATAGATTTATGGGAAAGAATCATATCACTGTATCATATTAAATGTGAAAGAGAGATTACAACCATGGCCTTGATGTCGTAAGGTCCCTTCCAACTGTCCTTCATTCCCCACACACTTCTTTCTCCAAGGATTCTAAGACCATAGATCTTATAGCTACTCACAATCTGTCTTGACAAAGCAAATCTCAAAGCCACTCTAACCAAGCCAAAGCTAACAAGTTCAAGAACCAACAAAGCTAACCCAAGCCAACTTTCTCCATGAGAACTCCTCTCATTTTATAAGTTGAAGAGGATAAGGTGAGGAGGTTAGGATGATCCCACTAAATCATGAAAGCGAGTAAGATCCAAACCATTTGGATGCCACCTCACCATAGAAGTTTATCCTTCTAGAAGATTCGAGAAAATGCTCATTTTTCCCACGTGCAGGCATTCTCGCACCCTAGCTATAACGCAACCTGCGAACACCTCGCACCCTAGCTATAGTGCAACCTGGGAGAATGGGTCATTCTCGCACCCTGCCTATATAGCAACCTGCGAACTTCCCTTTCTATAAGGTTTTTACATAGGAAAAAGCAACTTATTTTCTCAGGAGAAGTTCTTCTACCTTCTCTTATTAGGAACTCAGGCCACTGACCCCTCTGAAGGCACCATATAGGTTTACATCATTAACTATCATAGGGATGACGAAAATAATGTGTAACATACACCAAATTAGATATCACTTTATTTACAAAAGTAAATCTTCTCTCATATCTTCTAGATATATGTTAAATCACTTAGCAATTTCAGCCCTATGTTATGTCAAATTGGCATGAACAAGAATTTTCTAGAAATTACCCAATGGGGAAGACAATTCAATCTAAAAATCAAATATAGAATTACACAATTTTGGATAGCTAGAAATTTATATATAAAATAGAATAAATGAAGTACACTTGTACATACTGGTAACTTATCACAAGATGATGCAATATTCAAGCTCTCCAAAACCCTAGCTATGGTAACGATGAAAACCTTAGCCACCACCAAAGATCCATAACAAGTAAGCATCAATGTTAGCAAGTCCTCTTTGGCTCCAAGATCAAGTTTGTATCACACAAGTTCTCCATACTGACATTTTTTTATTTCTTAGGGTTTACAAACCTTAACCATTTTTCATCACACAAGTACATGGCAAGAAAAATCTAGTGTTATCCTCGAAATATACATGTACATCTAAGTGTTTGAATCCTCAAACTCTAGGTATTCAACTCTAGCCTCAACACAAGCACTCAAACCTCCATGGAACATCACAGTTGAGTCTTATTCCAAGCAAGGATTCACACCAAGCTCAAGAATCATCAAAATAATATCTCTCTGATATTTTCCCTAGCCTTGTATCCCACAAGAATAAGACTCCACAATCATGCAAGGAGTTAGCTCCACTCTCCAAGTCATCTAGTAGGGTAGAAACCCTATCTCTACAATAGGAGCCATAAGATCCATCATCATCTCTCACATAATGTTTTTCTATATGGATTGCATGTATATCACGAACCCTAGCATCACAAGATAAAACCTTAGCATCACATAGGAGCCATCTCTCAATGAACCTCCAAGACATCTCTCTTTCATCTTGTCGTCACCTAAGGTTTCATCATGAACGCTATCACTATAAAATGTATAAAGAAAAGAGTATAATGATCAATGATCAATACAAGAGCACTCTCCTCCCTCATATATACAATCTATGAGGGAACCTAACATAAAATAAGGACATAATTCCACACAAGTCTCCAACAAGGAAACCCCACATGGAGCTCTCTACAATAAAATGATGTACACCACCAAACTAGGGTTTATCACCCAACCCCCAAAGTGAAATTCCCTTTAAACATGATTCTCCTTAGGCTCAATATACCTCCTCCAATAGGGTGTGTCACTTCTCTAACTATGTTCCACATGTCCTATCATGTGCCCAACACTACTCTCATGTGTGCCAATGTGGTCACTAGGCTTGAATGCTCCTCCTCAACATATTTGTTTGATTGCATCACTAACCTCCATGAAGTGTGCTCCTTAGCCCGAGCATCCTCAAGTGAAGTGTCGAACCTTCAAGGTATATATCGCATGGTCCCAATATACAAGGGATATGTTCTCTCCTCCAAGTGCTCATGTTTCCTCCTCCTAGGTAGGTAACTCCCTTCATCGAGCAACTAACTCCCCCATTGTGTGAACCCAATGGACTATTCATAGTGTCTATTAGGGAAATAACCTCTTACTTAAGGACACCATTCTAGCACTTTAACCAAGGTCAAGAATCCACACAAACTAATCCATTCATATGTTCATGAAGCATTGACAAGGGGCTAAGAGACCTGTCACTCTCTTAACAAGGTGAAAACAATTTGAAGTAACCCTAAAAACTAGAAAATAGTTTTGAAGGATCTTCAGTGGCATGAGCATGTGCATGTATTAGGCCTACAATGACATCACCAAAGGATCTTCAATGGCTAGTTGAAGGGAAGCATGGGGTAAACAACCGAAAAAATCCCAACAATAGATTCTGGTGGGAATCACAACTCTGTTAATAATTACCCTTCGATCGTTTTCCCATTATATCTAATAGTTTTTTGTTTGTGTCTCTTGATCAACCCAAAATTTTAGAAAAACTTCAATTGCATCGGATAAAACAAAATTATGATTTTCTTTTACCGGGTTGCAAGAAGGTTGCATAAACCATGTTCTATTGTTGTTTTATCACTACATGGGAGGTTGTTTGATGGTCGTCCATCTCTCATGCCATACCATAGCATCCATACCATGGATAGCGTTCGCCTTCCTATGAAGTCATTTGACGTGGTCTCTCTCAATGTTTAATCCAACTGACGTAGGGAGATGCGATGCAATGCACGTTTTAATGTCGCTCCTCATCCCTACATCCTCCGTTTCAAATTTTTGTAAAATCTCCACCCCCACTCCTTTTATGCTCAGTTCTAGTTTATCTGAAAACTCCAACTGAGCATAAAATGAGTGAGATTTTGCACCATGGAAAAGTCGATGATGGTCTCCGCCTTCACATTGTTTTTCGTATGTTTTGTGTCTACCTTTTGCCAATAAATCTGGGATGAATTATCAGCGACACATCAAGTTCTGGATGTGGAGGCAGCCTTGAAGCTCAAGACTGCTCCATCCAAGGTCAGTGCCCAAGAATGGAGCGAGACAGTGCAGGGGGAAGAGAGAAACCACATTTTTCTCCAGGTAGCTCACAGAGACTCACTGAGCAGCAACAACAACACAAGCACAGTGAAGGAGATATTGCGGGAGAGATTGAAGTGAGATGCTACAAGAGTCGATTCTATCAATGCCCACGTGCAGCTTGCTGCAATGGGCATCAACAAAGCCGAGATGAAGCCATTGAACAGTTCCATCATCAATGCAAGGTTCGATGCCAAGGAATTCAACAACTCTATAATATCTGGGCTGGCACATGGCAGCGAGGAATACTTTACAAGGCTGGGAGTGGGCACCTCGCCTCGCTATACTTACATTGTATTGGATATTGGTAGCGATATAATGTGGATTCAATGTTTTCCCTGCGCTAAGTGCTATGGCCAGACCGATCCGTTATTCAATCATGTTGCTTCATACACATACAAAAAGGTTCCATGTGTGACTCCATTGTGCAAGAAACTAGACATCAGTGGCTGCAGAAACAAGAGGTATTGTGAATACCAGGTCTCCTATGGGGATGGGTCTTTCACAGTGGGCGATTTCTTCACAGTGGGTGATTTCTCCACATAAACACTCACATTCAGAGGCCGAGTGATTAGGAGAGTGGCTCTCGGTTGTGGCCACGACAACTAAGGGATTTTTATTGGAGCTGATGGGATTTTGGGTCTGGGCCGAGGCTCACTCTCGTTTCCATCTTAGACCAAAGCTCAGTTCAACAAACAGTTTTCTTACTATTTAGTCGACAGGAGCATGTCTGGAATGACTAGTTCCCTAATCTTAGGCAAAGATGCAATACCCAAATACACAATTTTTACACTGCTCTTGAGCAACCTGAAGCTCGATACGTTCTGTTAGCGTCGAAAGTCACTCCTAGATTGCTTGCAGAAGTAGAGCCTGACACCCATCAGTTTAATGTCACGATTTTTTTATAAAGGGATGATCAAATGGAGATAAAATCTCGAGGAGATATCACTCTAACTCAAGGACTGATTCTAGCATGCATGGGACAGAAGAGGTCTTGATATAACTTCAACCAGTGGGTTGATTTAAAGGAGGACAGGTAGAAGACTTGGTAGGGAGGGTGAACAAACTACTTTGGGCAACCGGCTTTCAGCAGCATGTAGAAGAAAGACTCTGAATGCAAGATCCTCTTGGTTCAGGGTCTCGAGAAACTGAAGGGGGACTTGACTGGATCTTCCAATTCCAAGTCGCTCAGTGTTGGGGAAAATCACAAGGACTGATCAGAGACAACGTAACTATTACAGTGATCCAACATACATCATCCTATAACAGTCACAACTCGACTGGACCCTCCAATTCCGATCTGTTCTAACACAGTATAAACAGAGACGTGAAAGAAACTGGCATCCATAAGGCAAGAAGTCTCAAAAGTTCATGCATAACCAGAATAACAGTGATTCATTAAAACTTTACAATCGGGAGCTCTACTCAACCATCGATACCTTACAAATTACAAAGACTGAGTTTATGTACTCAGAGAAAATTGCCTCACAGAGGCGCGTGCGATCCTCTAAAGCTTGGTTTCCCTTCAGCCAAAATCAGACAGGCTTTCTCTGTCAGACGCCTCCTTAACTGCGCATGGCTCCTGCAGGGGGAGTAGCTGAGCCAGTAAATGTTGATTTAGCATGCACAGACTTCTCTGTCGAGTCGAGGACTTCGGCATGGCTTTGTTGAGAGAATTGATACGCAGGACCTCTGCGAGCAGGCGGCTCACCAGACCCCCCATTCCCCTCATTTAATGAACGAAAGGAGGTTTCAACCACCCGCTCTTGCCTTCATTTACTCCAATACTAGAAACAGTATTAATATCGGGTCCGATGGTGCCTGGAGGTTGCGGTGATCCCCTCTACAACTGAACTCGGTGCCTTCGGCCTTCTTTCTATAGCTCCTTCCTTTCCTCAAGTGACCATGGGCTGTGACTCTATGCTTTCGACGTTCACGAATATGAAAGGGATAATCTTTGTTGATTGAAGTCGCGATGAGCGATATGCTGAGAAGGCCTAATTTGGCACCACGTGTCCCTCTGAGATCTGACGGTTCTAAACTCATCCGACGTTGCAGTGGGCCCCAGGTCCTGAATGCTCTCGCTACTTCATGTATCGGGATATGATGGAGCTGTTTTTTGCGTGTTGGAGTTGCGATGAGCGAGGCGCCGAGATGGCTCTACTTGTTGCTAAGTGTTCCCTCTAGATGGATGGCTGAAAACACTTCAGCGATACTGTGGGCCCGAGCCCTAAATGCTTTTGGCACTTCACGTCTCACGGCTAGGAGGAGGCTGGTCCTCGTTCTTCAAAGTCACGAAGGGCGAGGAGGCGATGGAGCCCGATCGTGTGCCACGTACTCCTCCAGGATGGATGGATGAGATCTTTTTGGTGATATATAAGCGTTATCCATTGCGCTAATCCTGGCGTAACTCTGCTAACCGTGATTACCCGCCGATCGTTGATCTGCTCTATGCATGGATCCTGTCCATTGACGACATAACTTCGCCCACTCGCTTGATTGGAAGCCATAAAATGAGATTTCTCCATGCTGTGCTCGGGCGCTTCTCATGTAACTCGCAGACCCGAATGCTCTCGAACCCAAGACAAGAATTATCGCTAACATTAGGCTCCATGGGGGATATATTCATCCCTTTGATGCTCTAAGAACTCATTCTGTAGCTTCAGTGCCTTGTTGTTGGGCTCTGGAGTCAGGCTCAAAACATCCCACTGCTGAAAATATAGGCCGAAAAATAAAAACAAAACAAACAAAACATTCATGCTTATAGGAGCTTATTTATGTACAGTCCTAAGCTAATAAAATACTTTACAAGGGCTAGGTGAAAGAAAACTTCCACCATAGTCATTCAAGCAGCTTCCTGGATAGAAGCTCCTTCCTTCAATCGACGGTCATCAGCAGATGGTGTAACCGTGAATGCAGAGCGGTTACACTCTTCAACTCCTCCTTACAGGCTAGAGTTGAGATGAAATAGGGCGGCTCCAAGGCATAAAGGATATGCCACTCCATGTATTCTCCGACAGGGTTATAGAATGAGTGGTGAATTTTGGAAAATTGGTGACAGGCAACCTCCTCTGCTACAGAGTTGCTCACATGTGGCCGAATATCTATGATAAGCATAGGCGGGTGAATAAATGAAGTGGGCTTGCTGATCTCAGGTGGTGGCTGCTTACTGACTGGTTGTGAACAAAGGGTAGACTGCTCCTCTGGTTCTTTTTCCTCTTCCAGATAATCATCAAAGTCGGGAGGGAACAGAGCTTCTTCAACTTGCAGAAGTGGAACTATCCCCCACTCCTCCATTTCGACCTCGAATGTAAACACATCATGGGAGATCTCCTGAAGGAAAAGGGAACAATCCTCTTCCACAACTACCACTTCATCGTTTTGATCTGATACAACAAGCTCATCGGGGGAAGATGCTAATGCGCTCAAGAAATCTTCAATAATCTCTTCAAAAGAGCTACTTAAATCATCTGCCTCGAAGACTGGAAAATCCTCTTCGTTGTCTTCAGATTCCAATTTTGTACACTGGGGAGTGGGGAATATCGCTTGCTCCACTAGTTCACTCAGGTCATAATTTTCCTCCTAGGCTGGAAAATCCTCTACACAGTCTTCATATTTCAACCCTTCTAATTGGGCAGAGAGATATTTCACCTGCTCCATCAGCTCACTCAAGGAATCCTCTCCCCCCCTGGCATATTCATCACTTTCATAACCCACCTCTGATACAGACGAATGGGGAGGAGAAAGGAATGATTTCTGATCCAGGTCGTCAGAATTATCCTCACAGCCTATGTCCGAAACAACTTTATCTAGTATAGAGTTGTGGTATCCCTCACTACAGTTATGACAAAGTAACATAGAGGGATAAAACTCTTGACAATAGGTAGTGAAGGCTACATGGAAATCACTGAGTGAAGAAATGCTAGCAGGGGGTAAATAATGATACCATTTACGTGCATCCCCTGCTAACGAGAACATGAACATTTTCAGTAATACATCCTCATGATGTATCTCCCACTGATGCATGAGTTCATGAAACTCATTGAGGTGCTGAGCAGGGTTGTCCTCTTCACATTTTCCAAATATGGGCAAATAATCGCCCCATTCCTCCAGAGAGGGGACAACATTAGGAAAACCAGGAATAGCAGAAAAATTAAAAGGAGCAAACCTGCGAGCAAGGATTTTTTCCATATCGAACTAGTGGAGTCGCCAATCGATCCTTGAACCATGGAGTCACCAGGTGAAATATGTGCAGCTCTGAATGTGTCTGGTCCTTGTTCACCATAAAAGGCCAGATCCTAACGTTGTTGTTTCCCCAAGAAACTTCTTAGGATGAGAAAGCAACTGCTGAAACCTTCTTGAGAAATCTCCTTAGGGTCAGCTTTCAGGTGTGCTAACAGTAGCCACAGCTGAAACAGTGATGTGGAAACAATGGAGTCGCCACAGTGGAGTCGCCAGGTGCACATTAGCAATTTTTAAGGGCTCTGATGTCTGATGCACCTTTAGAATTAGAGGCTCAATGTCGTTCTGCCCAGGGAAAATCTTCAACTTCATCCCCGGCAACGGCGCCAAAAATGTTAGCGTCGAAAGTCACTCCTGGATTGCTTGCAGGATCAGATCCCGAGACCCATCAGTTTAATGTCACGATTTGTTTATAAAGGGATGATCAAATGGAGATAAAGGCTTGAGGAGATATCACTCTAACTCAGGGACTGAGTCTAGCATGCATGGGACAGAAGAGGTCTTGATCTAACTTCAGCCAATGGGTTGATTTAAAGGTGGACAGGTAGAAGACTTGGTAGGGAGGGTGAACAAACTACTTTGGGCAACCGGCTTTCAGCAGCATGTAGAAGAAAGACTCTGAATGCAAGATCCTCTTGGTTTAGGGTCTCGAGAAACTGAAGGGGGACTTGACTGGATCTTCCAATTCCAAGTCGCTCAGCGTTGGGGAAAATCACAAGGACTGATCAGAGACAACATAACTATTACAGTGATCCAACATACATCATCCTATAATAGTCACAACTCGACTGGACCCTCCAATTCTGAGTTGTTCTAACATAGTGTAAACAGAGATGTGAAAGAAACTGGCATCCATAAGGAAAGAAGTCTCAAAAGTTCATGCATAACCAGAATAACAGTGCTTCATTAAAACTTTACAACCGGGAGCTCTGCTCAACCATCGATACCTTACAAATTACAAAGAATGAGTTTATGTACTCAGAGAAAATTGCCTCATAGAGGCACGTGCGATCCTCTGAAGCTTGGTGTCCCTTCAGCCAAAATCAGACGGGCTTTCTTTGTCAGATGCCTCCTTAACTGTGCATGGCTCCTGCAGGGGGAGTAGCTGAGCCAGTAAATGTTGATTTAGCATGCACAAACTTCTCTATCGAGTCGAGGACTTTGGCACGGCTTTGTTGAGAGAATCGATACGCAGGACCTCTGCGAGCAGGTGGATCGCCAGACCCCCCATTCCCCTCATTTAATGAATGAAAGGAGGTTTCAACCACCCGCTCTTGCCTTCATTTACTCCAATACTAGAAACAGTATTAATATCGGGTCCAATGGTGCCTGGAGGTCGCGATGATCCCCTCTGCAACTGAACTCGGTGCCTTCGGCCTTCTTTCTGCAGCTCCTTCCTTTCCTCAAGTGACCATGGGCTATGACTCTATGCTTTCGGCGTTCGCGAATATGAAAGGGCTAATCTTTGCTGATTGAAGTCACGATGAGCGATATGCCGGGAAGGCCTAATCTGGCACCACGTGTCCCTCTGAGATCTAACGGTTCTAAACTCATCCGACGTTGCAGTGGGCCCCAGGTCCTGAATGCTCTCGCTACTTCGCGTATCGGGATATGATGGAGCTGTTTTTTGCGCGTTGGAGTTGCGATGAGTGAGGCGCCGAGATGGCTCTACTTGCTGCCAGGTGTTCCCTCTAGATGGACGGCTGAAAACACTTCGGCGATACTATGGGCCTGAGCCCTGAATGCTTTCGGCACTTCGCGTCTCGCGGCTGGGAGGAGGCTGGTCCTTGTTCATCAAAGTCACGAAGGGCGAGGAGGCGATGGAACCCGATCGTGCGCCACATACTCCTCCGGGATGGACGATTGAGATCTTTTTGGTGATATATAAGCGCTATCCATTGCGCTAATCCTGGCGCAACTCTGCTAGCCACGATTACCCGCCGATCGTTGATCTGCTCTATGCATGGATCCTATCCATTGACGACATAACTTCGCCTGCTCGCTTGATTGGAAGCCGTAAAACGAGATTTCTCCATGCTGCGTTTGGGCGCTTCTTGTGTAACTCACAGACCCGAATTCTCTCGAGCCCAAGACAAGAATTATCGCTAACACGTTCTACTATGTTGAACTAGTGAGAATAAGTGTCAGTGAGAGGAGGCTCACCTCCATTCTGACTTCTGTGTTTCAGATGGATGCGACTGGCAATGTCGGAGTCATTATCGATTATGGGACCTCTGTGACACATTTGGTTGATTATGCTTATACTACAATGAGGGATGCTTTCAGGGTTGGGACTGGGAACCTAAAGTCCACAGGTGGGTTTTCTCTGTTTGATACCTATTATGATTTATCGGGGATAAAATTCATGAAGGTCCCCATGATGGTCTTTCATTTCCAGGGCGGTGTCGATATCTCTCTGCCTGCTACTAATTATCTCATCCCCGTTGATAGTTTCGCAAATTTATGCTTTGCCTTTGCTGGGAACATTGGTGGGCTCTCCATTATTGGCAACATTCAACAACAAGGGTACCATGTAATGTTTGATAGTCTGGTGAATCGTGTAGGATTTAAATTTGGTTCATGCTTAGCTTAGGAGAGCTTGTTTATTTGATTTTGATTTTTACTTATATTGTCTGCCTAACCTAATCTCTTCTCATATACTGTTCCCTGCTACTGTTCTTAATATTATTGAAAACGTTATTTGGGTTAAAAGATTCATACATTGTCCAATACCCATGAACCACATTATATCCTTAGGATAGTGTATCAAGAAAAAATTGGTAGGTTTCCTTGAAGAAGCCTCTTCCATGTTAAGTAACATCATTCACCTAAGGCTACTAAATTTTGGGCATCTAATCCTTTGGGAACAAATCATTTTGATCAAAATTGGTTTCTTAAATTAGCTTTCCTACTAAAGCACACCCAAGAGAAAACCTAGGTCTAAATAAATTCAATATTTAGAAGGATTTCATATGTTTATTCTCCCCCATGGAAATGAAACTTGACTTTTTATTTCCATAGGAGACAACAAGCTTTTGTTTCTTTGAGTTATCACAATAGCAAGGATTTTAAGATAAAGTATAGTGTTTCTTGATGGATCCTAAGAGGAAACATATAGAAGGATGAGGTGGACAAAGAGGTGACATGGTTCCCTAGCCCTTAAAACATGGTAAACAAGGTTCCCACTAAGAAATAAAATATGGTAAACAAGGTTCCCACTAAGCAATAAAATATGCCCTTGTTGTTGTTAGTGGGAAA
>ML778806.1:136119-157823 GCA_009831015.1 Picea engelmannii | reverse complement strand
AAATAAAGACATCTAGTTCTTAGATAGTGAACAATAGTATATATGGAAGACTTCATTTAATATCAAGACTAAGAACTTGGGTTCTATATTTTTTTTCTCTAAATTTTTGGTGTGTTTTTGCAGTATTACTCTGTACGCAGTTATTCATTGCAATGTACATGTGTTTTAACATTTAATATTGTTAAATTGTGAATATGTACAAAACTCCCATTTCCTTCTAGTAAATACAAAAACTAAATTCTTTACCTTGAACAAGTCTCACAACTCCAAATAAAATGAAGATCATGGTCTTGAGAGATAACATACTTGGCATTTATAGGTGACAAATCTTAACCAGGAAAACAAATGCAATAGGATTGAAATGAAAAACATTATTAAGTGCTCCAACTGTATTTTAAATATAGTTATATAGGTCAAGTAATGATGTTATAGATCGTAGACTATGTCCTATGGAACTATGACCTATGAAACTATGAACTATGGAACTATGACCTCTGGAACTATGACCTATGGAACTATGGCCTATGGAACTGTGACCTGTGGAACTATGACCTATGGAATTACACCCTCTGGAACTATGACCTATGAAACTATGACCTGTGGAATTACTCCCTCTAGAATTATGACCTCTGAAACTATGACCTGTGGAACTACGCCCTCTAGAACTATGACTTATGGAACTAAGCCCTAGTATATATACTTAATATATTGCATATACCAATATACATACTAGGTACCTAACCCGCAACAACCTTTTGAGATTGAGACATATGCTTCAGACTATGTTGTGGGCACAATTCTCTCTCAGCACATACATCCTATGGCCTATCATAGTGAGACACAATCATATACCATCCATAAGTACCCCACTTATGACAAAGAAATGTACTCCATTGTACAATCATGTCGCTAATGAAGGAATTACATTTTTGGGAAGGAAACAATCATCTACATTAACCATAAACCTATGCAATTCATGCAAACATAAGGAATATTGCAGAATGACCACCATCATAAGTGGTCCACATATTTGCAGCAGTTCCATCTCAACATCAATTATAAGACAGGGAGCATGAACCATGTCACTCACTTTCTGTAGTTGTTGATTGATTTTACTAGATGATGATTTTGGTCATCTGCAAGAAGAGCATCACAACGGAGGCCACTACCAAGCTCTTCTTCGAACAAGTCTGGATACATTTTGGGGTACCACAAACCATTGTCTCAGATTGGGAAAACCAGTTCCTCAACACATTGGGACAATCAGTTCCACAACATAAGCTCTATATATGGAAGAGATCTTTCATATATGTGCATTTTTCCTTCCGTAAATGTGCATATACGGAAGCTCTCTTCTGTATGTGCACATTTTGTCTTCCGTATATGCGCATTTTTCCTTCCATAAATGCGCATTTACGGAAGCCAAAATGCACATATACGGAAGAGAGATTTACAGAAGACAAAATGTGCATATACGGAAGCTCTCTTCCGTATATGCACATTTTGGCTTCCGTAAATGCGCATTTTGGCTTCCGTAAATGCGCATTTTGGCTTCCGTATATGCACATTTTTTCCTTCCATAAATACGCATATACGGAAGCTCTCTTCTGTATATGCGCATTTTGTCTTCCGTATATGCGCATCTATGAAAGCCATAATGTGCATATACGAAAGAGCTCTTCCATATATGCACATTTTGGCTTCCATAAATGCGCATATACAAAAGCAAAAATGCGCATATACGGAAGAGAGATTTCGTATATGCACATTTTGGCTTACGTATATGCGCATTTACAGAAGCCAAAATGCACATATATGGAAGCTATCTTCCATATATGTGCATTTACGGAAGCCAAAATGCGCATATACGGAAGCTATCTTCCGTATATGCGCATTTTGTCTTCTGTATATGCGCATTCTGTCTTCCATAAATGCGCATATACGAAAGCTCTATATGCACATTCTATCTTCCGTATATGCGCATTTTGGCTTTCGTAAATGTGCATATACGAAAGCTCTCTTCTGTATATGCACATTTTTCCTTCCGTATATGCACATTTTGGCTTCCGTAAATGCGCATTTACGAAATCCAAAATGCGCATATACATAAGAGAGAGTTATGGAAGCCAAAAATGTGCATATACAGAAGCTCTATTCCGTATATGTGCATTTTGGCTTCCATAAATGCGCATTTTGGCTTCCATAAATGTGCATTTTTTCCTTCCATAAATGCACGCATATATGGAAACTCTCTTCTATATATGCGCATTTTGTCTTTCGTATTTGCACATTTACAGAAGCTCTTTTCCGTATATAGAGATTATGTATATGCACATTTTGGCTTTCGTAAATGTGCATATACAGAAGCCAAAATGCGCATATACATAAGCTCTCTTTCGTATATGCGCATTTTGGCTTCCGTATATGCACATTTTTTCCTTCCGTAAATGCGCATATATGGAAGCCAAAATGCGCATATATGGAAGAGAGCTTTCGTATATGCGCATTTTGGCTTTCATATATGCACATTTAAGGAAGCCAAAATGTGCATATATGGAAGCTATCTTCCATATATGTGCATTCTATCTTTCGTACATGCGCATTTTGGCTTCTGTAAATGCACATATACGGAAGCTCTATATACAGAATAGAGCTTCCATATATGCGCATTTTGGCTTCTATAAATGCGCATATACCGAAGGAAAAATGTACATATATGGAAGAGATGTTCCATAAATGTGCATTTTTGTTTTCCGTAAATGCGCATTTTTCCTTCCGTAAATGCGCATATATGAAAGCTATCTTCCGTATATGCACATTTTTCCTTCCGTAAATGCGCATTTACGGAAGCCAAAATGCGCATATAAGGAAGAGAGATTTAAGGAAGCCAAAATGTGCATATACGGAATCTCTCTTCTGTATATGTGCATTTTGTCTTATGTATATGCACATTTACGAAAGAGCTCTTCCGTATATAGAGCTTCTGTATATGCGCATTTTGGCTTTCGTAAATGTGCATATACAAAAGCCAAAATGCACATATACGGAAGCTCTCTTCCATATATGCACATTTTGGCTTCCGTCTATGCACATTTTTTCCTTCTATAAATGTGCATATACGAAAGCTTTCTTCCGTATATGCGCATTTTGTCTTTCGTATATGCGCATATATGGAAGAGAGATTCCGTATATGTGCATTTTGGTTTTTGTATATGCACATTTACAGAAGCCCAAATGTGCATATACAGAAGCTCTATATATGGAAGAGAGCTTCCATAAATGTGCATTATGGCTTCCGTAAATATGCATATATGGAAGAGAGCTTCTGTATATGTGCATTTATGGAAGGAAACAATGCGCATATATGGAAGCCAAAATGCGCATTTACGGAGGCTAACTTCCATATATGCGCATTCTATATTCTGTATATGTGCATTTTCGCTTCCATAAAAACGCATATACGGAAGCCAAAATGTGCATATAAGGAAGCTCTATATACGGAAGAGAGCTTTCGTATATGCACATTTTGTCTTCTGTAAATGCGCATATACGGAAGACAAAATGTACATATACGGAAGAGAGCTTCCATAAATGCGTATTTTTGTTTTTCGTAAATGCACATTTTTTCCTTCCGTAAATGCACATCTACGAAATCTCTCTTCCATATATGCACATTTTGTCTTCCGTATATGCGCATTTTGGCTTCCATAAATGCACATATACGGAAGCCAAAATGCGCATTTACGAAAGCCAAAATGCGCATATATGGAAGATAGCTTCCGTATATGCACATTTTGGCTTCCGTAAATCTCTCTTCCGTATATGCGCATTTTGGCTTCCATAAATGCGCATATACAGAAGCCAAAATGTGCATATAAGGAAGACAAAATTTGAATATATGGAAGAGAGCTTCTGTATATGCGCATTTATGGAAGGAAAAAATGCGCATTTACGGAAAACAAAAATACGCATTTATGGAATCTTTCTTTCGTATATGTACATTTTTCCTTCCGTATATACGCATTTATCAACTAAGCAATTGTTTTTCCCACTAACAACAACAAGGGAATATTTTATTGCTTAGTGGGAACCTTGTTTACCATATATTATTTCTTAGTGGGAACCTTGTTTACCATGTCTTAGGGGCTGGGGAACCATGTCACCTCTTTGTCCACCTCATCCTTCTAGATGTTTCCTCTTAGGATCCATAAAGAAACACTATATTATACCTTAAAATCCCTATTGTTACCCATGATTTTGGTCATCATGATGATGTATTGATGATGGTGTACTCAGGCTCTTCATAAGAACTTTCTCCTGATAAAAGTTACTTTCATCTCTTCCCAGAAAACTCATTGTTGAAGAAGGTTCGCAGGCTGCTAGTACATTTGGGTGCAAGAATGACCCATTCTCGTAGGCTGCCTTAAGCTAGGGTGTGAACTTCTCACACTGTGTTGAATAGCTAGGGTGTGAACTCTTCCTAAAGCAAGGAAAAAGATAAATTCTCGATGCTTCTAGAAGGGAATCTTCTAGAAGGATGGGTTGGCATTCGAATGGTTATCCTAGTACTGGATTCCCTGATATTTTGGGATCATTCTTATCCAAGTAACTAATTCATTATCTTCTATATATTGAGGGAATTTTCATGGAAAAGGTTAAGTAAGATTCATTGGAGAATTGGTGAAAGAATTGTGTGAAGGACTTAGCATTGGACAACAGCTTGGAGACTCTAGCAAGTCTATCAAGAGGATTTGATCTTCTTCATGCAAGGATTGAGCAAGTGTGTGTGTCGGAGCCAAGGGCCATCGAAAGGAAGTTTGCGACATCAAGGCTCAGGTTGTAATCTTTACTTTCCATTAATATGATACAGTGGCATGTCCCTTTCCCATAAAGTTATTTCCACTTTATTGTGTAATTCTTTGATCATACACATAGGTTAACTGTTGAATATATTGTGCTATCTTCACTTTGGTTGGTTTGTGTTGTTTTGGTCTTGGCTGCACGAGAGCATTGGAGCGAAGTGGGAGCAACAAAGACCATAGGAAGCGATAATAAGGTATGTTATTTGTTCTTGCCTCCTAGTTAATTCAATGGTCAAAACCTAGGGAAAGAGTCATGTCATGTCTTGCTTTGTTCTAGATCCAAGTGGATCTAGGGAGATCAGTTAGTGTCCGCACCTACTGGTTAGTCCGATAACAAAATTGACGACTCCACTGGGGAACAATCCCATTTTCTTTGTGGCTTTTGGTATTTTTCTGTGGCCATTTGCTCTAGTTTTACTTTTCTCCTTTCCTATCAATCTCTGAGTCTTCAGGATATCTTGATAGACCCTCTGGGTCCAGAGGTCTTTTTAAATTTTGCTTCATTTTCCAAAATTTTGACTATGTTCAGACATTCTCGCACTGCACTTCACTGCAGCCTGCGAGAATTGGTAGGGTTTGCACTATGCCTTTAGGTTTCAGTGCGAGGTTCTCGCACCTTTCTCAAGGGTCACCTATGAGAATCACTGATTCTCGCACTGTGTAATACTACCAGCCTGCGAACTCCTATTTTCAAAAATTTGGATTTGATTTTTGGCATTTTTAACTACCCAGATCAGTTTAGGTGCCTCATAAGAGTTTCTTGGACCATTGATTGATTTCTTTCTTGTCTTCATTTGCGTGCATGAAGAGTCTTAGGATTTCAAGGCTCTTCTTGTCACTTTTGTCTTGACTTTTCTTGGCAAAACCATACTCTCTGATTTCGGAATCTGAGTGTGTTTGATTAGTTAAGGACCAGTGATTGGTAGAAAGTTGAGTTTTATTGGTCTTTATCATTTGCTTTGTTTGAAAGATCATTTTTTCTTATGCGATTGAAAAGACTATATTGGTTTGCTCTTTATTTTTGTTTTCGTTGAAAGAGTGGATTGGGTGTTTATCATTGCTTGTTCATTTGGTTTTTGATTTTATGTACTCTCATTGGCATAGTGAGGGTCCTTTTTGAAAAGTGAACAAAAGTTTTTCTTTCAAAAAATTATTTTTTGTCTTCAAAAACATTGAAAATCAAATTGTTGAAATTATTGAAAAAGACACAATAGAGAATTGTCATTTGATGTGTGATTTGTTGCATTTGCATTTTAAATGAAATTTTGCATTGTAGTTTAAGGTTGATCTGGAAAACTTTCTCTCTCTCTCCCATACATAGAATTCATTAAACGAAAAGTGATACATTTCATTCTCATCCTTGCATTGTTGGGTCAGAGTCATACAATATAAGTTTCACCTCCATTTCCTTTGAGTAAATAACAACTCTTAATAACACTGCGTAATCATAAAATTTATCCAGTAACTCTTTTCTAGGGCTCTATTACACCAACATTTAGTTAGGCTAGCGCTTTGGAGTAGGAAGAGAGATACACTGTCCAAAAGCTCAAAACACACAATAGAATCTTGTGTTAGGGAGTGTTAAATTCCATTTGCAACATCCTGTCCTAGGAAGCCCTTCTCACACAAGGGTCAAACATGAGGTCGCATTGATATTGGCAGAGTTACTCACCTTGATTTGGTGATATCAGTGTAGAGATTGCACGTATTACGGGGATCACTCGGAGGTATACCCACAATGATGAGTGGAAGCCTTTTGAGTTGATTTCGGGCTAGATACCCTGCCCTTGCGTGTGGATCAGACTGTCGATTGTTCCCCCGGGCTTGATTGTTGTTGGTGGTGACCTTAGTGGCCTATCTCTCTAGGTTCTTACCCGAGGTGACTGTGGAGGGGGAAGTTTTCACAGTACCTGGAATTGACGTTGACCAAACTCACTCGGGCTCCTTGGAGGGTATACCCACGATTATGTGTGGGAGCTTGCACCAGGGTGTAAGTCCGTTAAGCAGGTCATTAGTGTAACTTTTCCACCCTAGCCCCTCCCCTTCTCATATCGTTGTTGCGATGTTCGATTTCATCACCAACTAATGGCTTCAAAATTAGAAGGTCGTGTTTGCTTGGTGTTGCTTCCTAGATTTTGTTTACTAGCGCGTGTTGTTTGTTTCTCGAAGTTGACCATAGGATTTTCTTTGCGAAGTTTGTCACTCGTTTACAATAGCTCCTCCACATCGTTCACGTAGAATGCAGGGTTTATCTCCAAAGCATCTGGACGGTTCTCAACCCTTGCCTACAAGTACACCTGAGGGCTCTCCTTGGCAAAGTGAAGTCACAGTCGTCACCACACCACAAGTGGAACGAACTAACTCTCTAGAACATTTTCGAATTACAAATACTCGAGAGGACTTTCGACTTCACCCTGATTCTAAGAGACGTTTTATGTGAGCAGACTCTTCCGGAGACTTAATTGTTGTGTATTCCGGATCTCCGACTGGACCCTTTCCTGGTATATAAGGCCAAGATCCTTTTTGGTCTACAGGTGTTTTTCGTCGAGACCTTTTTGGTCCAGGTTCACCTGTGATTTCTGAGATCAACCCCCCTGTGATTTATAAAATCTCTGATACAGAGACAGCACCGGTGACTACCACTTATCACTTTATCGTACCTGCCAAAATGGCCCATCTTGCAACTACTGTGAGTGTTCCAACTGGGTTTACTGCGGTTAGTCTTGCTCCCATCAACACACCATGAATGTCCAACGTCAGTCTGACACTACCACCTGGATACCATGCGTTGAATGCTTCCATTCCTACTCCTGCGCAAACACCATCCGACTCTCCTAGTGGTCCTTCTTCTTCTGGGCACTTTCTTCCCGGTTTTGTCCCAACACTCCCTCAATTTACTTTTGGAGGACCTTCTTTGTCTTCTACTGGCAATCCTAATCCTAGTGGCACTACTTCGTCATTCACTCCAACTTATCAGTTTCCCTTTAGTGGACAATCTCATCAAGGTAGTATAACTCAACCTCCTCTCAGTTGGCAACTTCCAATTGGAACACCACCTTCAATGGGAGGACCGACCCCACCTTATGGGCAAAACATACCTCCATCCTTGGCCCAGTATTGGAATCAGTTGATACAAAATCCTTCTCAATTGACTGGGGGGCAGCAGTTTCTCGTTGCATCAGTAACACCCCCTAGCATGGGCCAACCATATCCAGGTTCGTTCAATCCCATTTGGGGGGCGAATTCTCAAACTCAAGCCCCTGTTCCAGGGTATAATCTGAAGAGTTACTATCATGTCCAACCACCACCGAATATGCCTGGATCTTCACATTATATGCAGACTTCTTATGGTCCTACTGGTTTGCCGACAGGGCTTCCTCCCCAAAGCCACCGGTACCCGCAGGTGAATCGACAGTTACCCTTTCTCGCCACTTTAGATCTTCCGTATTTGTCAAGGATTTTAAATGATCATATTCATCACTCTCCCCAATGGCTTGTTATACCAGCCAAGCTTCCATCAGACATTCCTAAATTCGACGGCAAAGTGGGAGAGGACCCGAACAATCACGTTATGAATTTTCACCTATGGTGTTCATCCAACTCATTGATGGATGACTCTATTCGTTTACGTATTTTTCAACGAACCCTTACCGGTTCTGCTGTGAAGTGGTACATCAAATTACCATGAGGTTTCTTCTCTGATTTCAACACTCTCGCTATGGCTTTCCTTACGCATTACCAGTTACCGATCCGTTATGAAACGGGAACCGAGATTTTGACTTCCTTCAAACAGACTAAAGGCACTCATATCTCTGATCACATCCATGAGTGGTGAAGGAGACGATGTCTCATTAAACTTGAGCTCCCCGATCAGTTACTGGCAGAATGGTTTACAAAATCATTTGTGAACGAAATCGGTAAGGACATTGCCATGGGTGGCATAGTCACGGAAGAGTAGGCTATAAGTCATGCTCAATATCTTGACCTCGTTTATTCACAAATGGGAACTCTTTACGATTTACTACCTGACTTACCTCGTCCTAATAATTCCAGCACTTCCATCACTTCAACTACTACAGCTTCCTCGCATGTGGCCGATGGTGTGATTGGAACCGCCCAAGCCCAATCACATTCCGCTTCAAGTAAAAACCCTAAATCTGCTTCTTCTAATTTTCAAATGCTCCATCTCCTGGCAATCCCACCGGCAAGACTTATGAGGTAAATGTCTTTCAATCTACCCCAGCCGGTAAAAACAAATCTAAAAAGGGGAGAGGCAAGAATAAGGAGGGAAAAAATAATACTCAAGCAAAGCAAACCAAAACTACCCCTGTTGATGATCGGGATAAGCAAAAACCACGATACCCTTGCCTTATCTGTGGTGATGATCACTACATGAAGGATTTTCCACGACGTGCCGATGTCACTAAGTTCCTTCAGGGAGCTCCAAAACCACCTGCACCGGCAGTCTTGTCCCAACCCTTCCCGTCTCAACAACAGGCTCAGTTGGTCATTCACGACCAACCATCCTCTTCTACAACATCATATGTTTTGATGTGTACTAGTGATTCTAAGCAGAACAACATTGCACTCACAACTCGAGCCAAAGATTATTCTCCCTCTAAGGAGAAGGTTGACGATTACCCCCTTCTTTGGTACAACCCTCTCCCGCGACTCCACCTACTAACGGTCCTCTTCATCTCAAACGATCGAGCCTCGACACAGTTCTACGACCCCCCCCAAAAGGTGTTGTTCAAAAATCGGCTTTCAATCCTCATGCTCGTGCGGCCCAGAACTACATCATTGTTCAAGATCTAGCCCAAGCACCTTCTGCGATGTCAGCCCTTGAAGTCCTTCAAACTTGTCCCGCACAACGGAAGGCACTGTTGAAAGCTATCGGTGGAATTGACCCGAAGGACAAGAATTTAATAATCTTTGACTTGGAAGATCACATTCCAAGGTTACCCCCTCAACTTGCTTTCTAGATACAAGTTGTTGTTTTTGATAAGAACATTTGTCGAACCGTTATCGACGAGGGTGCCTCGACATGTGTCATGTCTTTTGTTTGCTGGAAAGCCATTGGCTCTCCTTATTTGAATGAATCACAAAACACACTTAAATCCTTCAATGGCTCTAGTTTTAATCCCTACGGTGTTCTGCCTTCGTTGCCCATCACGTTAGAAGGTAAAACGATCCAAGTTGAAGTGGAAGTCTTTGATGCTCCCCTTGATTATAATCTTTTTCTTGGTCGTAACTGGATCGATTCCATGCGCGTCGTTGTGTCAACACTTTTCCATGTAGTATGGTTCCCTCGTCAAGGAAAGGTTGTTACCATCGACCAACTTTCCTTCTTTAATTCTGATACCCGTATTGGCAACATGTCGTTTATTGCTAAAACCCCATCGGGCTACGAGAATGTCGGTGTAGGCCTTTTAAAGGACTCCTCGTTAATGGGTACTTTCTCCATTCCACCGCCCGATGTTCCATGCTCGTCTATTGCTTCTATCAACATGATCTCCACTTTGCCCCACGAACTTCCTGCATCTCATGACCCTTGGATAGTCCCTGACCCTAGAGATCATATTCGTTTCAGTGACGTAATGCCGTTAAGTCAGGTTGAATCTTCCTATCAGGCCATTCAATCGGCAACACCTTCTACCCCATCTCTTGATGAGTTGTCTCCTGATCCTTTTCGTGTTATTTTTCCCACTGACGAGATGATCATGTCCATCATGGAGGACACCCCTTGGGACGATGGACATCATCATTCCATCCTTTTTCTGGAGAAACACACTCTTGAGAAATACCAATGGATTTTGACCCCATCGACCGTTGTCGTCATTTCGACTGTTCCCGAGTCTGGACGTGATGTGTTTGCCGAAGGGAACTTAAGTAATATCTCGCCCACAATTCCCATTGATATATCCATCAAACCTGGAATCGTCGAAAATGTCCATATTGGAGCTTCGTGTTCCCCTGACGAAATAGTCACCTATACGTCCCTGTTCAAAGAGTTTCGTGACATATTCGCCTAGAGCTACGAAGAAATGTCGGGTATCGACCCTGAAATTGTAATACATGAGATTAAGACATATCCTGACGCTAAACCCGTCCGGTAATGCCTTCGTCCAGTTCACCCACGTAAAGCGGTTGCTATCAAGCTTGAAGTCAAGAAACTTTTGAAATACGGCTTTATTTATCCGATGGCTCTCACAGACTGGGTTTCTAATCTTGTCCCGATTGACAAGAAACAAGGTATGATTCGTGTTTGTGTTGATTATAGGGATATCAATAAAGCTTGTCCAAAAGACAACTTTCCTACCTCTCTTGTCGATCAGATTGTCGATGACTGCGCTGGAAGTGAAATCTTCTCTCTCATGGATGGTTTCTCTGGCTATAATCAAATTAACATCGTTCCCTAGGATCAACATAAGACTTCTTTTATTTGTCCTTGGGGTACTTTTGCCTATCAAAAACTTCCTTTCGGTCTCAAGAATGTTGGCGCTACTTTTCAACGCGCTATGTCTTACGCTTTTAATGATATCAATCATATTGTTCAACCCTATTTGGACGATTTACCCGCTCATTCTATGCGCAGAGTCGATCACCCAACCCACCTCTGAGCCATTTTCGTTCGATGTCGGTTCTACTGTATACGTTTAAATCCTCATAAGTGCGTTTTCTGTGTAGAATCTGGTCGTCTTCTAGGTTTTATCGTTTCGTGTCAAGGGATCTGGGTAGATCCTTTGAAGGTTGAGGTGATCCTTAATCTCCCTCCTCCTTCCACACTTCGCCAGTTGCAAAGTTTACAGGGGAAAGCAAACTTTCTTCGTCTTTTTATCCCAAATTATGCCGAGATAACTTGTGGATTTACGCGGCTTTTAAAGAAGGACTCAGAGTTCGTCTGGGATACCATTGCCACCAATGCTTTTGAAACTTTGAAGTTGTCCCTAACACAAGATCCGCTTCTCTTTCCCCCCAATTGCAATCGCGATTATTTCCTTTATATTGCTACCTCGGATTACACCATTGGCATGGTTCTCATCCAAGAGGATGATGATCACGATGAACATGTTATTTACTACTTGAGTCCAATGCTTCCGGCACTATATCCTCTCATGCAAGACTACGGTGATTTCCCATTGCAACCCTATGCAACACATTCTGACCCGTCAATTGCTAGGGGGAAAATAATCCAAATGGATTGTGATACTCCAGGAGTTTGACTTGGAATTAGAACGCGCCAAGTCCAAGAAGTCCTTAGTTTTTGCTAAGTTGATATGTGATTTTTCCCATTCTGCAACGGAAAATGCAGCAACAGATTCATTACCCGATGAATATATTTTCCTTATTAGCACTGATGATTACTGGTATGGGGATATCATTGTATATCTCCAAACCTAGAGTTTCCGGCCAACTTTGTCCAGTACTGAACGACGTCGAATACGCTATCAAGCTTGTCAATACATTATCCTCGGGGATACTCTTTATCGTCGAGGGATTGACTCTTTTTTTCAACATTATCTAACGTTTGACGAAGCCGAGAAAGCTCTGAATGACTGCCATTCTGGAGCATGTGGTGGTCATATGTCTGGGTATGCTACTGCCCAAAAGATCTTACGCGCCGGGTATTTTTGGCCTTCTTTATTTAATGACTGCATTATTTCCGTTCAAAAATGCCATGCCTGCCAGACCTATAATCGGAAGATTCGGTCACATCCTGCTCCTCTTCACCCTGTGGTCTCAGTTGGTCCCTTTTCGAAATGGGTCATCGATTTCATGACATGTCACCCTCACTCGGCCGGGGGGCATGGTTTCATTATTGTAGCTGTTGATTACTTTATGAAATGGGCTAAGGCAATGCCGACATTTGACAATACTGGAAAGACTGCAACATTGTTTCTTTTTAATCACATCATAGCTCGTTTTGGTGTTCCCCAAGCTATCGTCACTAATCACGGTAGCCACTTTAGGAATTTTATGATGTCTGAACTTACTGAAAAGTTGGGTCTTCGCCATGATAACTCAACGCCCTATTATCCACAAGCCAATAGCCAGGTTGAAGCAATTAACAAAGTTCTCATAACTATGCTCCGACGGATGATAGGGATTCATAGAACAAGTTGGCACACAATGTTGTTTTCAGCATTGTGGGCATACCAGACATCCGTCAAGTCCGCTACTGGGTTTACACCTTTTCGGTTAGTCTATGGTGTGGAAGCCATTTTCCCTATCGAATGTGAGATACCTTCGTTAAAACTAGTTGTTGAACTCCTACCCAATACTTATGTTGAGGAAGAAAGTCTATTATATCTTATACGATTAGACTAAAGTAGATGTGATGCCACCCTAGTCATAGAAGCTCAGAAAAAGTGTGTCAAGGCCCAATACGACAAGCATGTCAAGCCTCACGTTTTCTCCGAAGGTGATCTTGTTCTTCTTTATGAACAAGATCGAGATATGTTAGGAGCTGGGAAATTCGAACCCATGTGGCAAGGTCCTTATATCGTTCGACGAGTTTTGGAAAAATGAGCTTATGAGTTGGTAGATTACGATGGTATCCCTTTGAGTGAACCCAGGAATGGGTTGTATTTGAAGAAGTACTATGCATAAAATGATCTGTGCATAAGTACTTGTATTTTTAATGTATCATACTTTTTGTGTGTTACTATAGTTTGATTTTTCCGTTATCTGGTCTCTGCCCTTATGTAACGTTGTGTTTGATTTCCAAATGTCGGAGTCTTCGCTACCCTATATTGGCTTCGCTGATGGCGCTAGCCGTAGTACTCAGAACCTTGCTTCCGCTGCGTGGGTAATTTACGCCCGTACAAACGAACTTATCTCCTTACGAGGTGTGTGTCTCGACCGTGTGACCAACAACATTGCAGAGTATAGCACCGTTATTGAATTATTGGTTGATGCTATCTCGCTTGGAATTCATCTTTTTGTTGTGCGACTTGATTCGTAGCTTGTAGTACTACAGTTAAGTAATATCTACGCTATTCGAAGTCCTACTTTATTACGGGTGTATTTGCGAATTCGCCTCTTGGAACGTTATTTTGATCACATTGAATATCAACATATTCCTAGATGTCTAAATACATTAACAGATGCATTGGCTAATTATGTATTGGACAGACATTTGAATCATTTATAAATCAATCACATCAATATTCACACAATATAAGGTAAACCGGTAGAAGTCGTTTGTATATATAATGATCAAAAGAGTTTTTTATAAAAAGTTTGTCCGAAGACCAAAATGTCAAAATCTGAAGCTCATAGATTCTACAAAGTGATGTCATGGATGACGTTCACGGTAACACACGACTGCCCGAGAAACCCTACGGAGTAGTCGACTCATGGATGTTGATACTCCTACAGTATGACGCTGATCACGTCATGGAACCTCTTCCAGAGTCATGTCTGGAATATCTGCAGTCAAGCCCTCCAGATTTTGTTCCACCACCTGATAATCCTCGGCATATTGTGGTGTTGCCGCTACCTCTCCTCGCCGCTGAATGGGAGAAGTACCAGGAGGACGGTAAGGTCCAACGTCTATGTTATAAAAAATGAATTTTGTATTAGTATTTGAACGAACGTATAAAACAAAAACATTTGGATATGATAAAAATTCAAAACATTTAAAAAAAGAAAATGTGTGCACTTCTTACCAAGGTCCCCCCACTGAGCATCCTCTGGCAGTAATAAGTCCAGATCTCCTCAGAAATCCAACCCGGCATAAGCATAGTCGTCAACCATCAACATCTGTGACTGAAGCCAGTCAAAGAAAGTATCATCATACTTGATGATCAGTCCTGCTATGTGCCAGGCCATGAGCCGAAACTATCTCAACATCCTTGGATCCCTGGGAGTTGGTAAATTCCACTCAACCTGCAGCCTCAGTAATGGGACCCTCTCAAGGAAGAAGGACACCAACAAAGATCCGTACCCGAATTGCTTCAGGTCACCTCGTCTGCATTTGGTCAAATAATGTTTTCAATAATATTAAGAACAGTAGCAGGGGACGGTATATGAGAAGAGATTAGGTTAGGCAGACAATACAAGTAAAAATAAAAATCAAATAAACAAGCTCTCCTAAGCTAGGCATGAACCAGATTTAAATCCTACACGATTCACCAGACTATCAAACACTACACGGTACCCTTGTAGTTGAATGTTTCCAATAATGGAGAGCCCACCAGTGTTCCCAGCAAAGGCAAAGCATAAAGTCACAGAACTATCCACGGGGATGAGATAATTAGTAGCAGGCAGAGAGATATTGGCACCGCCCTAGAAATGAAAGACCAGCATGGGGACCTTCACGAATTTGATCCCCGATAAATCATAGCAGGTATCAAACAAAGAAAACCCACCTGCGGACTTTAGGTTCCTAGTCCCGACCCTGAAAGCATCCCTCATTGTAGTATAAGCAGAATCAACCAAATGTGTCACATAGGTCCCAGAATCGATAGTGACTCTGTCATTGCCAGTCGCATCCATTTGAAACACGGAGGCCAGAATGGAGGTGAGCCTCCTCCCACCGACGCTTATTCTCACTAGTTCAACATAGTAGAACGTATCAAGCTTTGGGTTGCTCAAGAGCTGTGTAAAAATTGTGTATTTGGGTATTGCAACTTTTCCTAAGATTAGGGAACTAGTCGTTCCAGACACGCTCCTGTCAACTAAACAATAAGAAAATCGTTTGTTGAACTGAGCTTTGGTCTAAGATGGAAACGAGAGCGAGCCTCAGCCCAGACCCAAAATCCCATCAACTCCAATAAAAATCCCTTAGTTGTCGTGGCCACAACTGAGAGCCACACTCCTAATCACTTGGCCTCTCAATGTGAGTGTTTATGTGGAGAAATCACCCACTGTGAAAGACCCATCCCCATAGGAGACCTGGTATTCGCAATACCTCTTGTTTCTGTAGCCACTGATGTCTAGTTTCTTGCACAACAGAGTCACACATGGAACCTTTTTGTATGTGGATGAAGCAACAAGATTGAATAACGGATTGGTCTTGCCATAGCACTTAGTCTAGGGAAAACAATAAATCCACATTATATCACTACCAATATCCATTACCATGTAAGTATAGTGAGGTGGGGAACCCACTCCCAGCCTTGTGAAGTATTCCTCACTATCCTGTGCCAGCCCAGAGATTATAGAGTTGTTGAAGTCCTTGGCATCGAACCTTGCATCGATGATGGAACCATTCAATGGCTTCATTTCGGCTTTGCTGATACCCATTGCAACAAGTTGCACGTGGGCATTGATAGAATCGACTCTTGCAGCATCTCTCTTCAATCTCTCCCGCAATATCTCCTTCACCGTGCTTGTGTTGGTGTTGCTGCTCAGTGAGTCTCTGTGAACTACCTAGAGAAAAACGTTGTTTCTCTCTCCCCCCTGCACTGTCTTGCTCCATTCTTGGGCACTAACCTTGGATGGAGCAGTCCTGAGCTTAAAGGATGCCTCCACATCCAGAACTTGATGTGCCCCTGATAATTCATCCGAGATTTCTTGGGCAAAGGTAGACACGAAACATACGAAAAACAACACCAAGGCAAATACCATTACCGACTTTTCCATGGTGCAAACTCTCGCTTGTTTTATGCTCAATTGGAGTTTTCAGATAAACTAGAACTGAGCATAAAAGGAGCGGGAGTGGAGATTTTACAAAAAATTGAAACGGAGGATGGAGGGACGAGGAGCGGCATTAAAGCGTGCATTGCATCGCATCTCCCTACGTCATTTGGCTTAAATGTCGAGAGAGACCACGTTAGATGACTTCGTAGGAAGGCAAACACTATCCATGGTATGGATGTTATGGTATGGCATGAGAGATGGACGACCATCAAACAACCTCCCATGTAGTGATAAAACAACAATAGAACATGCTTTATGCAACCTTCTTGCAACCCGGTAAAAGAAAATCATAATTTTGATTGATTCAAAGCAATTGAAGTTTTTCTAAAATTTTGGGTTGATCAAGAGACACAAACAAAAAACTATTAGATATAGTGGGAAAACGATCGAAGGGTAATTATTAATAGAGTTGTGATTCCCACCAAAATCTATTGTTGGGATTTTTTTAGTTGTTTACCCCATGCTTCCCTTCAACTAGCCATTGAAGATCCTTTGGTGATGTCATTGTAGGCCTAATACATGCACATGCTCATGCCACTGAAGATCCTTCAAAACTATTTTCTAGTTTTTAGGGTTACTTCAAACTGTTTTCACCTTGTTAAGAGAGTGATAGGTCTCTTARCCCCTTGTGAATGCTTCATGAACATATGAATGRMTTARTTTGTGTGGATGCTTGACCTTGGTTAGAGTGCTAGAATGGTGTCCTTAACTAAGAGGTTATTTCCCTAATTGACATTATGACTAATCCATTGGGTTCACACAATGGGGGAGTTAGTTGCTCGATGAAGGGAGTTACCTACCTAGGAGGAGGAAACATGAGCACCTGGAGGAGAAAACATATCCCTTGTATCTTGGGACCATGTGATATATACCATGAAGATTCGACACTTCACTTGAGGATGCTCGGGCTAAGGAGAACACTTCATGGAGGTTAGTGATGCAATCAAACGAATATGTTGAGGAGGAGCATTCGAGCTTAGTGACCACATTGGCACACATGAGAGTAGTGTTGGGAACATGATAGGACATGTGGAACACAGTTAGAGAAGTGACACACCCTGTTGGAGGAGGTATATTGTGGCTAAGGAGAACCATGTTTAAAGGGAATTTCACTTTGGGGGTTGGGTGATAAACCCTAGTTTGGTGATGTACATCATTTTATTGTAGAGAGCTCCATGTGGGGTTTCTTTGTTGGAGACATGTATGGAATTATGTCCTTATTTTATATTAGGTCCCCCCACATATTGTATATATGAGGGAGGAGAGTTCTCTTGTATTGATCATTGATCATTATACTCTTTTCTTTGTACTTTTTATAGTGATAGCGTTCATGATGAAACCTTAGGTGATGACAAGGTGAAAGAGAGATGTCTTGGAGGTTCGTGGAGAGATGGCTCCTATGTGATGCTAGGGTTTGTGCTATATATGCACACCATATAGAAAAACATTATGTGAGAGATGATGATGGATCTTATGGCTCCTATTGTAGAGATAGGGTTTCTACCCTACTAGATGACTTGGAGAGTGGAGCTAACTCCTTGCATGATTGTGGAGTCTTATTCTTGTGGGATACAAGGCTAGGGAAAAGATCACAAAGAGATTATTTTGATGATTCTTGAGCTTGGTGTGAATCCTTGCTTAGAATAAGACTCAATTGTGATGTTCCATGGAGGTTTAAGTGCTTGTGTTGAGGCTAGAGTTGAAGACCTAGAGTTTGAGGATTCAAACCCTCAGATGTACATGTATATTTCGAGGATAACACTAGAGTTTTCTTTCCATGTATTTGTGTGATGAAAAATGGTTAAGGTTTGTAAACCCTAAGAAAGAAAAAAATGTCAGTATGGAGAACTTGTGTGATACAAACTTGATGTTGGAGCCAATGAGGACTTGCTAACATTGATGCTTTCTTGTTATAGATCTTTGGTGGTGGCTAAGGTTTTCATCATTACCGTAGCTAGGGTTTTGGAGGGCTTGAATATTGCATCGTCTTGTGATAAGTTACCAATATGTACAAGTGTACTTCATTTATTCTATTATATATATATAATTTCTAGCTATCCAAAATTGTGTAATTGTAGATTTGATTTTTAGATTGAATTGTCTTTCCCATTGGGTAATTTCTAGCAATTCTTGTTCATGCCAATTTGACATAACATAGGGCTAAAATTGCTAAGTGATTTAACAGATATCTAGAAGATATGAGAGAAGATTTACTTTTGTAAATAAAGTGATATCTAATTTGGTGTATGCTTGGAAAAGTGTACACTTAGTGTTGAAACTTGTTGGCACATTGTATCTTTTCTCTTGGGATGCTTAGTGTGTTGGGTTGAAGAGAACTAAAACATTGTCCATTAATTTCTATTGTAAATTAATATAGAAGATCAACCCTAATGCTAAAGTTTTGGATTAGATTTGGGAAAGCTCAAGTGTGAAGTGAAAATTCTAAAGCTGCAATAGAAGTCATAATGCATAACTTTCTACCTTTTCATCAATTATCTTATCCCACCCAACTATGATAAGGTTTAGAGCTCATTTGTTGCGTCTATGCTTCACTTTGAGAAGATTGTTCATTTTGTCCTTGATTGGTTGGATATCCATGTTTGCATTTAAAATGGTGAGGAACCAATCTTCCCCTTGAGATCCTTAATTTTGAGGTCAATAATAGTGGTATGACTAAAGTTCGAAAATTGCTTTTTGACCTCTTCCATGTCTTGTTCCAACACCCAATTTCAATCTCTTGTTATTTCTCCTTAATTAGTTTAATTTTCCTTCTACTTAAACCAATTTTAGTTTAAGTTTTTATCCTATAATGGTGTGCATGATGCTAATTTGAATATTTAAATATTAGATATTAAACCCATCACAATCTTAAAAAGATTCTAACTATTCTTAATATAATTTCAATTTTATAAAAAGTGGTAATGAACTCCATTTTTTTATATACAGTTGAATCTTCATACCTAAAATATATCATTTTTTTTTAAATTGCAAAGTTTATTTAGGCCTTGCCAATACGTAGAACTGTGTGGTCCATTCCAAGACAAATAAAGGAAATCCGTGTGTACTTGGATCAACGAGTGAGAAATAAAATTGCACAAATACTTATACATTATTCATCAATATTGTTTTTTCTTCGTACCAACGTCCACTACAACGAACTCCTCAAATTCAAATCCAAAACCTTAGTGATAGAACACCAATAAAAACATTTATGCAGCCTTCTTGCAACCTAGAAAAAACAAATCATAGTTTTGTTTGATCCAGCGCAATTGAAGTTTTTCTAAAATTCTGAGTCGATCAAGAAACACAGAAAACCCTCGGATATAGTGGAAAAAAGATCGAAGGGTAACTATAAACAGAGCTGTGATTCCCACCAGAATCTATTGCTGTGGTTTTGTCAACTGTTTACCCCACGCTTCCGTTCAGCCAGCCACTGAACATCCTTTGGTGATGTCATATGCAATACATGGTTAGAGGCCTAATACATGCATATGCACATTTAATGGAGGTAAGTAATCCCTCATTACCCCACTACCGCTTAAGTTAACTAATTCCCCCCGTCTCCTGAAATTCCTTTGAGACCACCATTTGTCGCCCCCGTGCTTTTACTTCCCACCATACAGAAGAAAGAGGACGAGATAGATCTAACAGATGGTGCAGCCATTGGGATCCTCATCTCTCACAACAATGTAGCTCACCATTGGAAGAAGGTTGTTGAAAGGTTCATGAATCTCTTCACCTTTGAAGGATCCGATTCTGCTTGTTGAAGTCTCCAAGTCTATGTGAGAGAACAAAAGTAATTTGCTGGAAATTTGCGTGAGAGAACTGAAGTAATATGCTTTCTGTAATTTTAAATGATAGTGAAATTTTAAATGGTGAATCAGGGCAATTGATTTCCGCCAATTGGCACATCCAAAATTTGAATTTGGTTTTAGCATGATTCACCAACCTACAGTTGCAATTAATTACTATGACGGGATGTTCCATGGAACAGGGTCACGGTAAGGTCATCCTAGAGGGTAAGTCGTCGCTGCAGATAGATGATGGACGCATGGTAGATAGATCATGGCATGCCATGATGGATCATGTATTAATCATTCGACCATGCAGCAGCCTCCCAATCATTGGGTTGTTGCATGGTGGATAGCCTTCGCCATCGCTTTCTTAAAAGACTCTTTTAATGTAATCAAAGTATTAAGGTAGATCTCTGACATCAATGTATATCAATGCATTATATATACTATTATATACCATAATACCGAGAGGAATATGGACTTCAACTTCCAGTGTATTGTGGAATAAGCTACTTCCATTAAAGAAAAGCATTATAAGAGTATCGCTTGTTACAAATAAATATAAGTAGTATAGTTCAAAATAGGGGAAGTAAACATTAAAGTGAATTTAGGGTGGATGTGTAATAAAAAGGAAGTACAATGTTTTTAACGATATTGAGTTGGATTGTTACTATTCAATTTCTTTCTTACTTTGTGTTTGTTCCATGATTCATGTCAATGAAGTTTGTTGAAACACTATGAAGTTCTTCGTGTATCACTTCCTTGTTTCTTTTATCTCTAGATGGTCATAAATTAGAGGAGGAAGAGACCATATGAAAGAATCTTAATGGCATCTAACACATTCACCAGTAGAAATGCTCCTTTTGCCTCTAGGTGTTTGTGAATGAGAGAAGGAAGAGACAATATGAGGAAATTTTAATGGAATGTAACAAATTCACTTATAGATGCCTTTGTCATTATGTTGATGGTGCATAATTATGTATTTATTATTTAATTATTTGTACACATCTAATAAATAAATTATGCACATTAAACAACTTTGTAGTTATCCATAAGCGCAATTATCAAAATCAAGTTTATCTTTATCTATCCAAGCAAACCAATGTTATTAGAACCAGAAATCGGACCGGACCGAACGAGGAAAAAACTGAAAAAAAAAAATGGTCGAGTAAAAACTACATAAAATATTCAAATTTTGAAAAAAAAACATATATATTCATGTGCATCCATATGAATCCAAACCATTTATACACAACTAAGCATAGTTTCTCATTTGTATAGCAAGTAAGAGTGCATATAACCAAAATAGCATTTAGTGCAATCCACCTTTGAACCAAAATACATCAACAACGAGGCTTTAAATGACCTCTAGAGTCCAAAAAAAATCATGCTACAACAAATA
>ML778806.1:117384-131673 GCA_009831015.1 Picea engelmannii | reverse complement strand
ACAGGGAACAAACTTCTTTGAAGTTGTACTTTATGGCAGAAACAATTATTGTGGATTTAGCAAAGTCAGAATGGGAATGACGAGGAATCAACATTACAAAAAATAGAAAAGGTATCACACATGGCATTAAGGGGTGGAAATAGAAAGATCACTGCATAACTTCAACAATCATGTCTCAGTTCAACAAGAATGGAGGGAGAAAACTTGTATTGTGTAGACTAGGCTAGTATTTTCTTTAAAATTTAAAAAACAATACCTGCAATAATTGAAAAGTACCTATTTCCAAGGAAAAAACTCAAAATGCATTAAGAAATACATCAAACATCAATATTTAAAGGAAAACATTTATGTCATATTTTGTTTTCCCAACTAATACCACAAAATCGGGGCGAATTAAACCATAAACCCCGATTTTACCAAATGGCAAGGCGAAGATGCTATAAAAAATTTCCATATTTATAGAAATTTGGCTAATGCAAGCTTGTCCCTCCAAATTTCAGGGGCGAAATATAATTTTTTTTCCTCTATCCCTCCTAAAAACATGGGCTAACCCTGTACACGATTTCCCCCCTAAAATAAATTATGGGCTAGTGATATAAGTTTAAAAAAATCACTCTAATACAAAAAATTCGCCCAATAAAAAATTGGAGGCCCCTTAATTTCGCCCATGAGCGAAATTTTGCCCCTAAAATCATCTATGTGCGCAAGCTATTGGAGGTTGAAGACTTTATGGTGCAAAGCAGTTTTAAAGATAAATGAGTTACTCATTGTAATAGTAAAGCAATCCTGAGGATCTCTCGATCCTCAGGATAGCTTAATTTACCCAGATTATTGTAACATATAAGGGGTAAATAGATCTTGAAGAAGAGAGAGATTTTGCACTCAAGAATAGATAATATAGAATTGCTATGTGTTAGCAGTTTTTGTAGAAATGTTGTACCAGCTATGAAATCAATAGAAGCCTCGAGTAATTTTTCCATTTTTATATACTGAGTTTCAAATAACAGTGCTTCTAAGGACCGAGGGCCCAGTCTGAAGGAGCTACTGTTCGATTTGTAATTGTATCAGCTCAAATTCTGTCTTGTGATTCAATTCTCTTTTATAGTAGTTAACAAACGCATAAGTGTGTTGATGGTTTCATGTCAATTGCAAGAAATAGATATTCCCTGAAGTATTGAATGATTGTTGTTCCAATTCCTATTACTGAGATTCGACGCGTGAAGGTTCCTCATAATTTCACATCTATTGTTCCTTTCATAAGTTTACATTTGTTGTTCCTTTTACTTAGGTTGCATTGGCCATTCCTTTTACTTAGTTTACATTTGTTGTTCCTTTTCGCTAGAATATAGTTGTTGTTCCTTTCAATAGAAATATGATTATCGTCTCTTTTCAGTTAGATTATAGTCTCTATTCCTTTCCATAGATGGAGTAGTTTGCCTTTTTCTTTTCAGCAATTCCGATTCATAATGATAGCAATTCCTACAAGTCTTTATCTAGATTCAATTACTGCTCTTAGAATGAATCCAATAGATTATCTAGTTCCTTTCCTTTTGCATAGCTTTAGATTCCAATCCTTAGAATCTTTAATGAATGTTTGAGGAACTTGATTGTTGACAAACTTAGATCTGCTCTTGCTACACGATTTTAGCCTCTATAAGCTATCTGCATAGACTTTGCCGATATTCTTTCAGATAAAAGATGAATCCTCGGGTTGATAAATTAATGTTAAACTAAGGTTGTTTTTAGACATATTTAGAGCCCAACAAGTTCCACAGGTCATAGTTCCAGAGGGCGTAGTTCCACAGGTCATATTTCCAGAGGTCATAGTTATACAAGGCGTATTTCTAGAGGTCATAGTTCAAGAGGTCATAGTTTTATAGCCACAACTAAGTTATCTTAGGAGTCTGGCAAAGAACATAATAAGTTAACACATTTCCCCTTCTCAATGATTTTAATATCCACATTAGATAACTTACTTATTATAGTATTAAACACATTTAAATGCTTAGTCATTGAACTTCCTCCACTCATCCTTAGAAGATACAGTTTCTTTCTAAGGAACAACTTATTTACTAGGTATTTTGATTGGTACAATCTCCCCAACTTGTCCCACAATTTCTTGGCCGAATCTTCACTCGAGACATTCAACAATACTGAATTTGCAAGACAAATTTGAATCGTACTCCTTGCCCTTCTCTCGAGCTTCACCCAATATTCCCTCGGCATACCTGTCAAAATGGTACCTAGACAAAGTGTTTCTCATTGTTATAAATATACAAGGAGATCTTCAATTTTAAGCTTCCAAAGCTCAAAAATTTTGGTCATTGAATATTTTCATCTCTATTCTCAAGCTGCTAGCCATTTTTTATGCACAGTTTATAAGGATTTTAGACTTACAACTCTTACTAAACCTAGGGTTTAGCTCAGATCCAAGGTTGTTAAACCAAGATCTAATACCACATGTTAGGAAATGAGGAACACTTCCACACTAAACCTAGATGAAGAGAGGAATGAATATTTAATCAAGAAAGTAAATGACAAAGAAAACACACAATACACAAATATTTTACCCTAGAAACCCAAACAGGAAAACCAACATTCCTTGAGTGTTTTTCTCTCTTGTTGTCTTATTCCTTCATAATAAAAGGTTACATGCCTAACCTTGGTCTACACCTAAGACACAATCTACATCATACCTTCTTGTTCTACACAAGAACAACCTTGTAGCCAATTCGGCTTACATCTACATGACCAACAACCTCTAAAAGGATTTCTCTAAAGATTATATTTTACAACATTACAACCCGCCTTATTTATAGGCTTTATGGTAGGAAAAACCCTAAAGAAAGGCACCCAAAATCAATTACAGATCATCGTATATCATTGTCTACAAATCCCACGAATCTCGAGATTCTATTATAGTCGACTCTAAGTCGATTTAGCAGTCGATTACCAGTTGAACTCCATTTAGTCTTAAGTCAGTTTCCATGCCCCCACCTGTCGACCTCTTGTTGGTTGAACTCTTCGAATTGTTGTCGATTTATTTTACTTTGACTTTACTCAGTCAAACCACCTCGACCTTCGAATTTCACTGTCAGTTGATCCACCTCGACTAGACTTTCTCTGCAAAGAATATAACAACCCAACACTTCGAATGTTGTAATTCAAGTAGGTGTTATTTCTAGTCTTGGGTAGTTAGTTATTTATCTAATTGTAAATACTTATATTTGTTAGAGACTCTTGTTAAGGGGAATCTACTCTATGCCAATGATCTTCTATCCCATATCATAAGGGATTTATCCTCAAAACAAAATTGGTGACCTGTGGAACTATGCCCTCCGGAACTATGACCTGTGGAACTATGCCCTCTGGAACTATGACCTTTTGAACTATGCCCTTTGGAACTATGACCTATGGAATTATTCCCTATAGAACTATGACCTTTGGAACTATGCCCTCTGGAACTATGACCTGTGGAACTATGACTTGTGGAACTACGCCCTTTGGAACAACGCGCTCTGGAGTTATGACCTCTGGAACTATGACTCGTGGAACTACGCCCTCTGGAACTATGACCCGTGGAACTATGCCTTCTCGAACTATGACCTCTGGAACTATGACCTGTGGAATTGTGACTTGTGGAACTACGCCATCTATAACTATGACCTCTGGAACTATGACCTCTAGAACTACGCCCTATAGAACTATGACTTGTGGAAATGTGACCTGTGAAACTATGACCTATGGAACTATGCCCTCTGGAACTATGACCTATGGAACTACGCCCTTTGGAACTATTTCCTCTGGAACTATGACCTATGGAACTACTCCCTCTGGAACTATGACCTATGGAACTACACCCTCTATAACTATGACATGTGGAACTACGCCCTCTGGAACTATGAACTTTGGAACTACGCCCTGTAGAACTATGACCTATGGAACTATGACCTGTGGAACTATGCACTCTGGAACTATGACCCGTGGAACTACGCCCTATGGAACTATGACCTGTGGAACTACACCCTCTAGAACTACGCCCTCTAGAACTATGACTCATGGAACTGTGACCTGTGGAACTACGCCCTCTGGAATTATGACCTCTCGAACTATGACCTCTAGAACTATGCCTTGTAGAACTATGACTTGTGGAACTGTGACCTGTGGACTATGACCTGTGGAACTATGCCCTCTGGAACTATGACCTCTGGAACTATGCCCTCCGGAACTATGACCTCTAGAATTGTGACCTCTGGAACTACACCCTATGAAACTATGACCTGTGTAACTTTGACCTATGGAACTATGCCTTCTGGAACTATGACCTGTGGAACTACACCCTTTGGAACTATGAACTATGGAAATGTGACTTGTGGAACTACCCCCTCTGGAACTATGACCTCTAAAACTATGTCCTGTAGAAGTATGACCCGTGGAACTGCGACTTATAGAACTATGATCTATGGAACTACACCCTCTGGAACTAGGACCTGTGGAACTATGCCCTCTAGAACTATGACCTGTGGAACTACGCCCTCTGGAACTACGTGCTCTGGAACTATGACCTGTGGAACTACACCCTCTGGAACTATGACCTGTGGAACTACACCCTCTGGAACTATGACCTATGGAACTACGCCTTCTGGAAATATGATCTGTGGAACTACGCCCTCTGGAACTATGACCTCTGGAACTACGCCCTCTGGAACTATGACCTCTGGAACTATGCCCTGTAGAACTATGACCTGTGGAACTGTGACCTGTGGAACTATGACCTGTGGAACTGTGACCTGTGGAACTATGACCTATGTAACTACACCTTTTGGAACTATGACCCGTGGAACTTTGACACATGGAACTACCCACAAGGATCATATTATTTTTTCTATTTTTTTGGTTGGTTAAAATGCTTCCTATGGAAACCAAAAAGCAACCACTGTTTGTTTTGAGTTATTACGACATGGTAGAAGTGTGTCACAAACTATGAGAACACCCATCTAGCTATAAGCAGGGTATAGATTCCACCAAAGTCAGCCAAGACTTGCACCTGGCCATCGACAATAAATGATCCCTTTGCAAAGGCATGCTGGATCATAAGGAAGAACATGTTATTTGGGGGAATCAAACCCTGGTGGAGGCGATGAAAACACATTGCTTTCACACCACTACAAATAACCATTATATTAGAAAAACACCACTCCTTGGTTGTTACCAAAATTTCACCTAAACATTATTCTTTAAAATTTTGCAAAAATATTTATCAATACACCCTGTTTGCAACAAAATTTATCACTACACACCGTCATACAATATTTATCAATACAACCCATCATAGATTGATACAAATCTGTAACAAATTTGACAATATTTGATTTGACAAAATTTTCTTACTATTACACAAAGTCTCCAACGATAATGGAGTCCCCGCACCATCATTGAAAGTAGTGCATTGTCATCACCTCCACCAAGGTTTGATTCCCCCAAATAACATGTTCTTCCTTATGAGCCAGCATGCCTCTGCAAAGGGACCATTTATTGTCAATGGCCAGGTGCAAGTCCTGGGTGACTTTGGTGGAATATATACCCTGCTTATAGCCAGATGGTCCCTATGGTCCTTATAGTGGGAACATGAGTGTATGTATGGTCCCTACATTGGGAACATGAGTTTATGGCTTATAGGAGGTGGTTTTTCCTCTATTTTCCAACCTTTTAAAGGCATGGATTTCGTTTTTGGGGAGTCTTTTAGACTCTCTGATTCTCTAAAACTTCTTGTTGGCTTCAGGAAGTAGGTAAAGTCTTAAAATTTGAAATAAAAACAAAATTTGGTGCTTCTTTAGGTTCTCTTAGATTGGATAACTATAAGACGAGTCTTGTCCTTGATATCTCAGTTTCTTCATAGTTGTTGCAGTCATATATGAAACCTAAGTTTTTTATTTGATTTCAGTGCTTTTCTTTTGTGCATTCCTTTTGTTTTTCAAATATAAAAAGAAATTTCTCTTTCTTTTAGCATCTTTTGTTTAATGTTTTCTTCAATACCAAGAAAGGAAAAACCTAGTTTGTTGTTAGTTAGGTATCTTTATTTTTTTTATGTTATTTTGAATTCATATTTGAGAAAAGAAAAATATATTAATATAGGCATTTGGTTTCCTCCTCATCTTGAAAATCATTTAAAAAGAAAAATAACAAACAACACTATTTTGTTTTCTTCTTTTTCCTTTTGTGCAATTTAGGAAAAGTAGTTTGATTTTTGTAAATCAACTTTCATTCTCATTTGCTTAGTGCATCTGTCATTGAAAAGAAAAGAAAATATTTTTTTATTAGCATAACTCTTTCTTTTGGCATCTGGATTGAAAATATTGTATTTCAAGGTTTTCATTAGTTGTTCATGCTTTATGCTTTCTTGAAACTCATTTCTTAGTAGAATTAGTGTGAAGTTTCCTTTGTCAATTTTCTTATAAGTTTATTTTTGAAAGAGTCTCCGACACGTCACTAGTTTCACTTCCATACCCTAAGTTAAGAACAACCACTAAAAAAAACTCTTAATTAAAACTTACTAGACGTTTTTGTTATAGTAACACCAATTAGTCTAGGGTGTAGGACCTTGGAACAAGATTGGAGAGTTAACTCTCCAAGGCCACTAAAACTCAAACTTAGATTGTTGATTAAAGAGCGACCAAAACCCAATATCACATAGGTGTTGTCAGGGAAACTCCTATAACACATGAGTCAAATCTTAGGTCGCATGAGGAAAAGTTAAGGACATATACCCTCTTTTGCTTATCTGAACGTTTGTGGATTGTTGTGTATTTAGGGGTTTCCTGAGTACCACTTGCCCCCCTGAGGTGTTGGTGCTTTTGGGATCTTTAGGATTTTTTACCCTACCCATACATGTGGTTCTAACTGATGACCATTCCCCTTGGGATTTGATTTTGAATTGGTACCATAGTGGCCTTTCCTAGGTTCCACATGGGTGATCGCGACGGGAAATATCACAGTACCTAAGAAAAACTTTATATCACTTCCCTGGCTCTTGTGGAGGGTGTTCATCTTCATGAGGAAACTTGCACCATAGGAGAACATTGTAGGAGGATAGCGTAACTATTCCTCACTCCTTTTTCGTTCTATATCAGGACTTAATCAATCCATATCGACCCTCAAAAGGTGCCTTTCAAAAATTTTCATTTATTTGGACTCAATACCTAATCCAGTTGGGTTGAGGTTTTGGAAAAGTAGTTTGTGTGTGTTGTTTCTCTTAGGAGTTTTTAGTAGAGTGTTTATTTGTGTAGTTGGCCTAGGTTGTGTCTCTCTTTCCACTTTTTGATCATTGATTTAAGGTGGTCGACCAATCGCTTTGCTGGTCAAGAAGGACCCTTGATCTTTCCCTTGAAAGCATGCAGTTCCCTCCTAAAAGGCATGGACTTGATACCACTAGTTTTTCATAGCTAGTGTGTGAGACTCTTTCAAACATGAACAATCTTGCAAGGGATGAACCTATGCATCATAACATCATGACTAACGTTCTAAAGGATACTAACCAAGGGACCTCTTACCAAGGGGATTCTTGTGCTTTTCATTTCTTTGGAAACATTGGTGACCCTTTGATAGCCACTTTGAACATTCCTGGGTTAAATATACAACTATCGGTTTGGTTGTGGACCACTACAAAGGTCTTGAATGCTCCTGATACTTCTTATATAAGCACCTTATGTCATGGACATCAAATTTATGTTGATCCTTTACCTTCTTTGTCAGTGAAGTCTACTCCTCCTCCTTTTGCCTCATTTGGTGAAAGTCTAGCTACTAGTAACTAGAATTCTAAAAGGAATAGGAAGAGAAAGAATTAGAATAAGAAGTCACCAACCTTTGCGAGTCATGTTGGAGACAAGTCACCAACCTTTTCTAGTCATGTTGGAGATATGCAACTAGATGTTGTAATTCATTTTGGGGGAATGCAACTAGCTTCTGAAATTCATGTTGGAGGAATAAGTCGAGTCACTGCCATTCATACTAGAGATATCTCATCAACCTATACAAGTCATGTTGGAGACATGCAACCAGCCTCTACAATTCATGATGGGGAAAGAAACAAGCCTCTGCAAGTCGTGATGGGAGAGAAAGTCCAATCACTATAAGTCATACTGGAAATAGGTCACCAACCTCTGCAAGTCATGTTAGAGATAAGAAACCAACCATTATGCATCAGGTTGGGGGTAACCCACCAACCAATGCAAGCCATGCTAGGGGCATTGATTCTACTGAGAAACCTAGACGAATAGGACGCAAGCCTAATCCCCCCTATAAAATTTACAAGGGAGATCACCTTACTCATCTATGCCCTACTATTCCAGAGATACAACAAGTGTGGTCCTTATCTGAATTCCCTTCTTTGACCAAGTGTCGTCCTTATCTGATACAACAAGTGTGGTCTTTGGTTTCCTAATAATCTATTCAACCATTGGTTAATGAAGTGATTGATTCGATGCAATCTTTGACCGATCCCACTCTTCTTTTGGGGGATGATGTATCTACTGATAATTTTGTTCCACAACTTATACAATTGGTGGTTTAAGAAGTGTTCAAGCCGATGCAATATTCGACAAATCCCACTCTTCTCTTGGAGATTGTTGAGTCTACCAAAGTGGTCAAGTCGATGCAATATTTGGCCAATCCCACTCTTCTCTCGGAGAGTGAAGAGTCTACCAAAGTGATCATGCCAATGCAATCTTTAGTCAATATCACTCTTATTTTGGGGAGTGAGGTGTCTAACCATGTCTTTAGAATTTCCAATTTAGTACCTTTTGAGCAAGGGGACTTCCCACTCATTTTGAGCTTGCTCCCTCCTAATTAGAGGATGGTTTCCTTTAATTGGTGTAATCTTGTTGAGCTTCGTCTTCCTTCTTCTGCACCCTTCCAAATAAGGGTTGAAGTTAATTCAATTTTTTTTTATCAATGTATTGTAAATGAAGGAGCCTTCACAAGAATATTATCCTCCCCGACTTGGTAAGCTTTGGGTTCACCCAAGCTTATGTCAGCTACGAGTGAGCTATTGGTGTTCCACATAAGACCTAGTGAATATTTGGGGATTATTCCTTAGTTGCCTATCACGTTAGGTGGGAATAATTTCCTATTCAATATGTTAGTGGTGAAAGGCCCTTTAGACTTCAATATGCTTCTTGGGTGTGATTATATATATTCTATGAAAGTTGTGGTGTCTATGCTCTTTCAGGTGATGCATTTTACTTATAATGGAAGCATTGTCACTATTGATCAAATTTCATCTTATAATCACCATTCTAATTCGAATTTAGCTCAGGTTACCCCTTTGTATGTTCCTAGTATTCGAGTAAACTCTACCCCAACATGGGTGAATTATGTGGCGTCATATCCTCGTTGTTCAATTGCTTCTAAGAAGGAGCCTTTACAATCATGTTTTCCTTCTCAAGATAATGTATCGAAAATTGATCATGTGATTTATCCAATGGGGGAATGAGAGCCTTTTCTTTCCCCTATTGTCCCAAGCAATTTTGAGTTCCTGATTGAGTCTAATCTTATTTTTAGTGAGATCTTGAGCCCTGGTATTTGTGATTCCTTAAGTCCTAGTTTACATGATTTATTGGATGTTAAATTTCCTTCAAATGAGGCTATCATTGAGGCCATGGTTATGGATGGTATACCATGGGAATACATGCATCATAGATTGTTCTTTCTTCCTAAGCATGAGACTTTATAGGTTGACTACCAAAGAAACCCTTATCTTGAGCCTAGCAATGGGCTCTACCTAGAGAAGTACTATGCATAAGTCGCAGGGTTTTTTGGTGCTTTGTACCATATTGTACTTTTAGGGTTTGTTGTTTTCAATTTTTGTATTCGATAGCACAAGTTATTATTAGAGGTTTATATATCGCATTTGCTTCTGGATGCATGTTGTTGGTCATAAATACAAGAATTTGGAAATGATTTTCTTTGGTACCTTTTTATCACGTCCATCCTTTTTGATAGGTAATGATCTCGAAACTGGCATATAGGTTAGATCCCCCCCTCCATGCATTTTTGATTATTTGTTTCTTAGAACATTTTCCCTTAGGATCAAACCTATTAAGTTGTGACATGATGCCTTCTTTGCTCTTTAAGAGTTTTGTAATTCACATGGTAGAGCCTATCGTTCATGGGTGACCTAGTTAGAATTTTGGTTGTAGTTTGGTTCCCATAATGAAGTATTTTCATAGGCTTGGAGCCCATAGGGTAGAGGAGAGGAGAAAACCCTAAAAGCATCATTACACTACAAAATTTTGTTGAGCTTGCAAGTCCCTTCTTGAGTTTTTAATACTTCTCCTCATACTCCTAGAAACCCTCGTTTCTAGCATTCTTTCTCACTTGTCTTGTTCAGAAAGAGAATCCTTCTCTTTCCTTGACTTGTTCAGAGCGAGGATTCGGGAGGTGAGAGGCTTCTTAAGTGGCCCAAGTGGAGGAATCCATATGTCAGTTTTGGGGAAGTGTCGCAATAATATCAGGTGATATCTATATACATCATTTGTTCTTCATTTTTAATGAGAACTCTCTTTCTTGTCCCAATTTCATGTCATTGATTCACTATTGTAATCTTTGTATGCATTGGATTATCTTAAAATTGATATCTTGATCATAGGTACTCAAAGTAGTTTAGAATTAGTTATTGTAACTACCTCTATTGCAACATTTTTTCTTTGTGACTGCAGATCAACGAGGAAAGCACTGGAGCGAAGGACTTGAACTTGGATTCACGAAATATGTCTTCTTCAAACGTTGGAATTCAAGTAGGTGTTTTTTCTGTTCTTAGGTAGTTAGATATTTATCTGTTTGTAACTACTTCTATCAGTTAGAGATTGTTCTTGGGGAGCATTCTCTTTGTGTGATATTATAACCCTTATCATAAGGGATTTATTCCTGAGACACATGTAGAAAGTGAAGGTAATTTTGGAATTTCTTACACCAACATCATTGAAGTTAGGAAATTTCATAGTATTTGAATTTCTACAGGGAGTTCATCAAGGGATTCAATAGTATTTGGGCATTGATGATTGAGTGTATGAAGGTATGCGGATTTAACTGGACTATCCGAGATAAACTAATGAAAGAGAATATGAATGTATGAAGGTATCTAGATAGACGTGGAGCATGCAAGCTGAACTAATCAAAGAGAATTTCCTTGAAGTGTCAACATTGGTGTTAGCTAGAAAGAAGATTAATAACATATTTTATCGACAAGTTGAACCAAGAATGAAAGAATTGCAATCACATATAACTTAAATTTCTTTGCAATTATACATCCATTGGAGCTAAAGAGGCATTACATGTTATTGAAAGAGTTAGTTATCTATATAGATATTTAGAGGTTAATTTTATAAATACTGAAGTAAAGCTAAATCAATATCTTTATATATAAATAGAGTTTTTGAAAAGTTATACTGTTGTATTGATACAACATGACTCTTAGAAAAGATCAAAGTTTTCAATGCTAGCACAAAGTAGCATATGCTACTAACAATGAATAAAAAATAAATTAAATAGATTAAGAAGGCGAATATACATGACAATGATTTTTGAGAAATTTTGTACAAGTAAAAAAATCTAAAAATCTACTCACCCTTGACATGCACGTGATCATTTTAAATACTTTTAGTCATGATTAAGATAACTATAAACATAGGAACATAAAGTTACACATTAAAGAAAATTTGTATTTTACTAAAAGATAGATCTTTCTAAGTTGTAATTATCAAACACCCATTGTTGAGTTCTCTTATAATAAAAATAAAAAATGTTCAATTATAATTATAACATTAAATGATTGTAATTATAATATTAAACCATAATGGTTTATTGAAATATGTTGATCCACTTTGTAGTTGAATTTAGGACAAAATTTATATATTTAAGCATTCACATATATGGTGTGGATATTATATGCCATTATATGCCAATTATATTATATTTCCATTATATGCCAAATTTGATTGGGATAAGAGGTTGAACATTTATTGTTTCAGGAAAGATCTCATTTAACTGTGAAATATGATTGGAATGCTTTTTATTGTGCCAATGGATTGTTGCATTCTCAATTAGCGATGTACAAAACTCTAATAATTAGTCAGATTAGCCTGTCTTATGGATTCTATGCTTGTTCATAAAAAGGGGAAACACTAATGTCCAACTGAGAATGGAATATAGATTATAATGAAGTCAATGCTAATGAATTGAATTCCAATAATAATATACAAAATTGTTATCCAAAGCGTGTAGAAATATGAAGCCTGCAAATCTATCAGATGAAAAATATTGTCACGGAAGCCTGCTATCCTATTAGATCAATATCCCTCCATGAAAATTTGGTAAAATGATCAGAGTTAATGGAGAAAATAAGTGAGCAACAATGCAAATAGCATGAGAATGTAAGCAATTCCTTGATCGATTGCCAATCCTGCATATAAATCATAAAAAACAATAGAGCAACGTTAATCAATGAGAACAAGTGGGCATGGAATTTGCTAGAAAGATAATGAATTAATATTAATGAGCACAACTGATGATAAACTAACTGTCACAGGCACATAGAAGGTGTTTCATATACACCCATGGAGGCCATCATTGTTTTCCACTTTTCTTACCATTGTTGATGGGAGCTGGAACAGGGGCCGAGATATCCTGATCCTTCCCTCCAACTATGCCGGCTATGAAGAGCAAGAAGGGAATAACTGCACTAAAAAATGCTACTCTTGTACCCTCCATATTACCCTAAAACTTTCAAGCTGTTGTTATTGTTGTTCAGTTGAAACAAGAATATAATTAAAGGAATCCCCAAACAAAAAAGAGTGAAGACCAAGAGAAAGAGAAAAAGAAGTACATGGAACACAAGTGGCAAGGCTCGTTGGTTAAATAAGAGGAAGATGAAAGGAAGGGAAACGTGTGAAAGGAAATACGGTGGAGAATAAATGTATCGTAGGGCACCCAATCTCTTTTGAGGCTTGTGGTTGTGCGGTTTTGGTCCTTGAGCAGAGGCCAGGAGGAAGATCTTGCAACAGAAGACAAAGATACTAGAAAAATGGCCATTATTATAACTATTTGAATTCCCATGGACACAGAGAGATAGTGCTTAGAGCCACGCTTTCAAATACCTGAGCAAGATACCAATCGTCGATTCAAGTTTCAACCAACTTTTAGAGCCCGCCTTTGGAGCTCACCTCTTTACAAGATCGATTTTTTAAACGGATATGCATGGATACATTCCATGGCGCATGAAATGGCATGGCAGTTGGATGGCTCACGGTAATGACATTTGGGCGAGTGGAGTTGGTAGCCTGCCAGAGCTCTGACATTATGGACGACGGGAGTCCGGACACGAAAAACGACTGCCGGAAAAGGTTCAAAACGTTTGGGTTTTAGCTTATGCCAATAATGTTACATTAAGGACACATGATTCACTCATATATGCAAATAGTCAAATCACTTCACGTGTAACAAAAGAATGACAAAGAAACACCTTAGTGATCTCCAACACATAAATCACAAAACCAACCAAAGAAGGAAATGTCCTAGTCATCTCCATAGAATCCTCGTATGAGCTCATATTTATACACATGAGATGGCTCTAAAGTCAAAGGACACGTGGACATGTAAAGTCAAAAGACACTTGCACATTGACATGTAGCATAGGATTGGTGGTCTGCTTGTTTTCCAAATCAAGTGGTTTTGGATGATAAGGTTGGGTGATAGAAACATTTGAATGTTATCACTACCTTAAAATACACCTTCAAAGTATTAAGGTAAATCAAGTGGTTTTGGATGGTAAGGTTGGGTGATGAAACATTTGAATGCTATCACTATCCTAAATGTTAGAAAAACCAGGACCGCGGAGCAATAAAATAATACAAATGCAGAAACAAAACACAGAAGACACACAATACAAGAGAGACACAGATTTACGTGGTTCACCTAGTGTGGGCTACGTCCACCAGAGATATTGCCAGGTCCTTCCTTTATTATTATCCAGCAAATGAAGGGATACAACCTACAGCAAAACCCGATGTAACTTCCTCTTCTTTCTCTCACAGTCTCCTTTCTCATAATATAATATTCACCATCATCCATAGCCGCAATACATTTCCCTCATAAAAGAGGGTTGCCTTCTAGGGAAAAAAACCCTAACATAATCTCTATCGTTAGATCTGCGACCTTATAATGAATGGTCCAAATTTACAATGAAATTACAATATACTTTTACAAGGTAATTTTTGCTTCGGGGGCTTCGCCCCC
>ML778806.1:100092-117305 GCA_009831015.1 Picea engelmannii | reverse complement strand
ATGGGGTATAAACACAGCTGAAAGCAAGGACCTCTGAATCAAGAAGATAATCAGGCTCCACAACCAACACTAAACGACACCTTCAAAGTATTAATGTAAATCTATGACATTAGTATATTAGTATATGTCAATTAAAGATGGGCATTTTATATATTAGAGCAAAATGGAATCCACCTTTCAATATATTGTAGAACAAGCTACTTATATTAAAGAAAAACATTATATGGAATATCGTTTGATACAAAGAAATATAACTAGCATAGCATAAAAGCAAGGGAAGGGAACACCAAAGAGAATTTGGGGTGGATGTATAGTAAAAAAAAAGTGTACTATTTTTTTTTATAATGTGTTGCATTGTTATAACTCAATTTCTTTCTCGCACCCTATTAAGTTTCATGATTCATCTTAATGAAATTTGTTGAAACACTATGAAGTTCTTTGTGTATCACTTCCTCGCTTCTTTTGCCTCTAGGTGTTCATAAATTAGAGGAAGAGACTATATGAAGTAATCGTCATGGCATTTCACACATTCACGAGTAGAAGTGCTTCTTTTGCCTCTAGGTGTTTGTGAATTAGAAAAGGAAGAGACAATGTGAGGAAATTTTAATGGAATGTAACAAATTCACTTATAGAAGCCTTTATCATTATGTTGTTGGTGCATAATTATGTGCACATTATTTAATTATTTGTAGACATCCAATAAATAAATTATGCAGGATAAATATCTTTGTAGTTATCCATAAGCATTGGGCTTATCAAAATCAAGTTTATCTTTATCTATCCATGCATAGATGGATACCATGTTTAAGTAAGCTTAATTTGGGGAATCTTATAATTGTTGCTTAATGAACTAAAAATAAATGAGTAGATTGCATGCAAGTTTTTTCTCTATAAATAAAGGACCTTAGTCCTCATTTTAAAAGAGAGTTGATTGCTCTTCATTTTGTAATATTAAAACTTGAAGTTAAAAACTATGAACCATTTTTTTGGCTCTGCAATTAGGGTTTGAGTTCCCCAGCCTGGGTGAACTGCGCACAACAAATGACAGCCCCGCAGGGGCCTCTGCACCACGGGGAGGGGCCGCCGCCAGGCATCTCCTACCGCCAAGCCGTGGCTAACGAAAACAAAGTCGAAGGAGTGAAAAGACCAGCTTTCGAAGCGCCTCCAGCCATCCGCGCACAACTCTATGCCGACGAGACTTTCAAGGATAGAGAAATGGACATCGATCCAGCCATAGAAAAGACTCCAGCACGAGCCTCAGCCCCTTGGATGCCAGGAAAATGCATTCCTCAGGCGCCACATGCTCCAAAATATGTAGTAATCTCACCCCGAATAGAGGAGCAGAAGCAGTTCATGCGAGATAACGCACTGGTGGGGAAGTTCCTAGGGATTTGGCTATCGGAACGGGATCTAGTTAGATGGATCCAGCACTGGTGGAAGCCGAAAGGCCACTATGATCTGCAACTGGGTTCAAAGGGATTCTTTACAATTATTTTTCACAATCTGGAGGACAAAAACCGCATTTTCGATGGAGGGTCCTACTTCTACAACTCGGCTGGACTCTTTCTAAGATTCTGGATAGAAAAGTTCAACCCAGACAAAGAAGACTTTTCCCATGCGTCGGTCTGGATCAGACTGTACTCGCTCCCCTAGGAATTTTGGCTGGAAGAGGTACTAGCCGGCATAGGAAACACCATTGGTATCTATGTAAAGTCCTCTGAAGCCACCAAGCAGCGCAGGTACACATCATATGCACGGATCTGTGTGTACTTGAATATCACTAAACCGCTCCTGGGATCAATCACACTGGAATACCAGGACGAAGATTGGCCTCAAACCATTGATTATGAGCATATCCCCTTTCGCTGCCAGAGATGCCATGAACATGGGCACCTCTTTCGCGAATGCCCTCTCAACATGCCTCACAAGGAAGAAAACCCAGAAAGCGGCAAGGATAAGGATGGCTTCATGCAACCAACAGGGAGAAAATGACAAGGGGGGAGAAGGCAACAACCCCAGGTAAGTAACGATCCACCCACAAGCAATAAGTTTTCCATTTTACAAAATCAACCAGAAAACCCCACTACCCCGGCAACCCTGAATATACCACCCGCGAACAATGCCCCCCACTCCATAACCCAAGGGGCCGAACAGCCCTCAAAACTCAAGGAATTGATCCCTTTGCCCACGGGCTCAGCTCAGACACAACCAAAAATGCAGGAGATTGAAGATGGGGACGAGGAAATGGAGCTCGAGGAGCAGGACCTGGCTGGGGTGGACCTGGATCACCTTGAGCACGCTTATAGGCACCAGAAAATTTACACTATACCTAGGGATCAACTGAGGAAAGTGCACAAAATATTCCTCAATTCATCCGCAGGCTCTTCAGCCCGAGATAACAAGGCCCTAGGCATCCAGGGCAGTCAGGCAAAAATTCCAAGTAAAGCTCAAAAAGACGAAAAGAAGCGAGGTAGGAAATCTACAAACAAGCTCATACAGGAAATAGGTAGCTACATGGTGAATTCGGGGCAGATTAATCTGATCTCGGATAGATTCCCTCCCCTCCCTCCTCCATCGTCGTCATGAAGATCATATCCTGGAATATCAGAGGCCTTAATGGACGTAGCAAGCAAAAATTGCTACGAGAACTGATTATGACAGAAACACCAGATGTTGTATTATTGCAGGAAACAAAAAGTACCTCAGAAGATATCGATCGGCTACTTCCCTACTGTTGGAAGCAGGGGAAGGCAGTCTCTATTGATGCTAATGGAACTGCTGGAGGACTGGCCATCCTCTGGAATACCCAAGCTATTCTAATGGAGAATCTTCACGCCAATAGATGGGCCATCACTGCAGAGTATCGACTTATTGGATCGAATAAGCCTGCGCACATTACTAATGTGTATGGACCAGCTACGCCAAGGGACAAACATGCTTTCCTGAGATGTCTAAGTTACTTAGCCAGCCTCACTCAGCACAATAAATGGATTGTTGGGGGAGACTTTAACATCATCCGTAGCCTGAAGGAGAAGAAAGGAGGATCCAGACGGCTGGATCAAGACGCCTGCGACTTCAACCAACTAATAGATGATTTGCAACTGATCGATCTGGAGACTAGCAACGACATTCACACCTGGTCCAATAGGCGCACGGGAATGCACCAAATTGCATGCAAATTAGACAGATTCCTCATATCGGAACCCCTCATGCTGGAGGGCATGGCAATGGAATCCACTATATTGAATCTCCCGAGATCGGATCACTGGCCCATCCAACTGTGGGTGGATATCCCTGCCACTCCGGGAAAGAAACCCTTCGGATTTGAAAAATCCTGGCTTGATCATATGGATTTCCAAGCCAACATCCAAGAATGGTGGCACGAGGCGGAGATCCACTATGGATCCAAAATGTACAGATTCCAGCAAAAATTGAAAAACCTCAAGAACACCCTTAAACTCTGGAACAAACACACCTTCGACAACATTTTTGACTCTCAGAGACGGCTATCAGAGAAAATGAAGGAGATATAGACCCAAATCAGAGAACAGGGGCTAACGGAGGAGCTCAAAGCCCAGGAATTCAATATGCACCAGCAGCTTGAAGAAAGGAAAAGGCAAGAAGAGATATTGTGGAAGCAGAAATCCCGAATTCAATGGCTCAAGGAAGGGGAACACAACACTAAGTTCTTCCACCGAACTGCCATCCAAATAAGGCATGCAAACCAAATCACACACCTTGTTTCAGACGAAGGGGAAACCCTCCACTCCCATGCTGACCTGGAATCACACCTGATTGATCATTTCCAAGATCTGCTCACTGAACCCAACGTTGAACGACACGAAGCTATTCGTAGAATCACGAGGCATGTGCCAGCCCTAGTAACCCAGGAGCAAAATGTGGCTCTACTTAGGCCCTTCAGCATCGAAGAGGTAGATCAAGCGCTCCAGGACACCCCCAAGGACAAGGCCCTTGGACCAGACGGCTTCACCAGTGACTTCTTCCATTACTGCTGGCAGATGATTAGAACTGAGGTCTGGGAACTTTTGGAGGATTCTCGCGCCACAGGAAAAGTCCTCCAGGCTCTAAATGCCACTTTCATCACTTTAATTCCTAAAGAGGGACAAGCACATCGACCCAAACACTACAGACCCATAGCTCTTTGTAATGTCATCTATAAGCTCCTCACCAAGATAATAGCCCGAAGGCTCAAGCTGATTCTACCAGCAATCGTCTCCCCAGAGAAATCGGGCTACATCGAGGGCAGACAAATAATGGACAGCATCATCCTGGCTCATGAGGTAATTCACTCTCTGCAGAAAACGAAAACCCCTGGTATGCTCCTCAAGCTTGACCTCTCTACGGCTTTTGATAAGCTAAGTTGGGATTTTATACGAGAAATGCTTCTTGCTTTTGGATTCAATCAAGATTGGGTAGCCTGGATTTTAAACCTTACCTCTACTGCCTTCTTCTCTATACCTGTAAATGGCGTGCCCTCACGGCCCTTCTCCCCTTCCAGAGGGATTAGACAGGGTGATCCCTTGTATCCCTTCCTCTTTATCATCATGGATGAAGGACTCATCCGCTCTATCCACGCTGCTGTAGAAAATAACCGCCTGGCAAGGCTACCTCTGCATGGCATTTCCCCTCCAATCTCACATAGCCAGTTTGTGGATGACACTCTCCTCATGGGCAACCCAACTGCAAGAGAAGCCAACTCTCTCCAGGAAATCCTCCAAACCTTCTCTGATGCCTCAGGTCTGGATTGCAACAAAGACAAGTCCCAAATTTTCTTCTTCAACACGCCTCCCCAGGTTCAGCGCCACATCTCGGCCATCCTGGGCTTTCAAAGAAGCTCCCTTCCGTCCAAATATCTCGGCATTCCTCTGATTGACAACGCCCTCCGAAACTCTTCCTGGGAACCTTTGCTGTCCTCTTTTTCCAAGAAAATCTCTTCCTGGACTTTCAGAGCTCTAAACCTGCCCAGCCGCCTCATCTTGCTCAAAGTTGTTCTTCAGGCCCTACCGATTTATACCTTTTCAGCGCTAGCTTCCCCAAAGTTTGTCCTCGCCACTCTTAAATCCTTTCAGAGGAACTTCCTTTGGCAAGGCCTCAACAAAGAAAAGAAGATTGCCCTCGTCAGCTGGGAAAAAATTTGTAAGCCCAAAGCTCATGGAGGACTGGGGCTGAGGGACCCAGCCATCATGAACAAAGTCCTCAGTGCTAAAATATGGTGGCGCTGGTTAAAAAACCCAACAGATCTCTGGGCCAGACTGTGGAGGAAGAAATATGCCCCTGGAATGGCAGAAAAGAATCTCATTCGATGGAATGGAGACAACCCGGGCTCCTTAATCTGGACAGCGGCAAGGCAGAACAGGCAGATGGTCACTCAGCATGCCTTCTGGGACATAGGGAATGGGGAAACGACCTTTTTTTGGCAGGACTCCTGGCAACAATGGCCAGCCCTCCACAAGGAAGACTGGGCTCATGACATCTGCACCCAAACCAACCGGCTGGGCTTAACAAAAGTAGTGAATTATTAGCAGCACAACCCCACGGAGGACACTTGGCGTCGATGGCACCTGGATTTGGAAAACCCACAGGTAGATATGACACCCTTGCATGAAGAGATGACGAAACGGAAAATTTCCATAAGGGGGGATGAAGATATTATGCGCTGGGGTTACAGACCACAAGGCTCCTTCAGCACACAGGAAGCTTATCATCTCAAAACGCAATTAGCCCCCCCCCCAGCCTCGAAAGCTTGGGGAAAGATCTGGAATCTCCAGCACTGGCCGAAAATCACCCTCTTCCTCTGGTTGGTCTCACACTCGAGCATTCTTACCTGGGATAATCTCGTGAAAAGGGGCTTCACTGGACCCTCCGTTTGCATACTTTGTGGAGAAGAAGAGGAAAACATGAACCACCTCCTTAATACTTTCCAGTACACTGCTCAAATCTGGGATCAAGCCGCGCTCATAATGCGCACGTCGGATCGCCTCAGGGACAACATCATTGAAACGGTTATGAATTGGAGAGATCAGGCCTTTTGCTCCCCCATGCTCAACAGAATCTGGCAACTCCTTCCTGGTTTTATCCTCTAGCAAACATGGAAGGAGCGAAATTGGAGAATTTTCAGAAATACCTCCCTCCCTTGGCATCACTGCTGGAGTCAGTGTCACAGAAACATCGTGGAAACTCTTCTCCTCAGGAAATGGTCTGCGGTCGACGCAGCCTGCTCTGCATCCAAGCTTCCAATCCTTCAGTACTGGATGCGGCTCCCCTCTCCTCAGACGTTATCTATCTCCTCTACTTCCTCAACCTCAAGCCGGCCCTCTCATTGGACTCCTCCCCCAGCAGACTTCGTCAAAATCAACTTTGACGGAGCCTCCAAAGGGAACCCTGGAGTTGCAGGATATGGAGTGGTCTTCCGGGATCACAAGGGCCACATTCTGGTCATAGGAGCGGGCTCCCTCGGATACACCACGAACAATGTAGCAGAACTCTGGGGTCTCATCACAGGACTACAACTGGCTATTAAACATGACTTCCCATGGCTCATTGTTGAGGGGGACTCCCAGGTTATCATCGGTTTGCTGAGCAGAATTTTAAACGGGGCAAACCCGGACAAAATCTCACCCAACTGGAGATTGTCACATGGTCTACAGATTATCGCAGGTCTATTGCATCCGAACAAGGTTCTTATCCCCTCACACATCAAGAGGAAAGCGAACCAAGTTGCGGACGATTTAGCTAACCTGGGCACTGACTAGAGAGGGCCAGACCTCCACTGTAGTTCGGCCCAAGACCCGGATCACCCCACGCTTCAACAATGCATTCGTAAGGCTGGATTGGAAGATCTACCCCTGAATGGGGTGTTAGCGCGACCTCCGTGGCAAAGAGTGGGGGATGCCACAAGCCCACACAACACCATGGCACATGATGGGCTCGTGGTGCAGCCCGCCACCCCCCATGAAACTTGAATGTTGTTACGGCGAGTTAATTTGGCATTTAATCCGCACGCAAACAGGACCCTTCCATATGGTTCCAGAATGGCGCGGCGTGTTCTCTATGTCATTTTCTCTAGCTTCTTCCTCGCTCAGCTCCTCGTGACTGGGCTTCGACCAGACAGTCCTCTCACCTTCCTTCCTCGCTGGACGTTCTTTGGCTGCTTATCCACCCCCTCTACGCGCGAAATGATGCACCAGAGAGGCAGACCGAAGAGGGGCTCTCCATGGAGGCCCTGTCGACCTCCGGTGTCGCCTCCTGGTACACCCTCTAGATGGTCATACCCTCACCCCCACGCTGCTCTCCGTGATGACTCACCCGTTGCCACAACCACTAGCCCCTCACCCTCCACCCCGAGCCATCTTTTCGGTCCCCTAACGGTGTTGCAATCCCATGCACCAAGAGTCTCAATTTGTGGTGACCCTCTTCCTCACAATGAGCACACGTGAGAAACATGACTCTCCCCTGGTTCTGTCGATCAACAACACCTCCGAGACCGTCTACTCATCATGCAAGACCTAGTCTTTGAGATGAGACAGGAACTGGCAGATCTTAATTACCGCCTCCAAGCGACTGATGTGAAAGTGGCGACCTGTGTACATCTTCTATCCTCCATGGAAGGAAATCTTGCTCGGGACTCAGCAGTGAATATGTCAAAGGCGGCACCTGATGCCCATCCAGCTGCAGGAACAAGCTCGGCTTCTCGACCAGTCAGCAGGGAACCGACAACGACTGAACACGACAGTCGAGATAAAGGAAAAGCTCGAGCAGAGGCAAGCGAGCCAGATTACGAGCCCATGTACATCGAAGAAGAGCCATGGCCAGGGGACCTCCCTCCCATGTGGCCAACCTTCTCGCCAGGTGTTTAGATATTATGCTTGTTTTATCTAGCTCATCTCTTGGTCCTAGCTTAGGATTTTTGAACATGGTTTATATTATCTATGTTTATGTCTCTATGGATTTTGAACTCCTAGAAAGATGGACTGGTTTCCCCTCTGTTGGGGCAGTCCAGCAGGTGAACCCTAAACATGTTTGTATTTTGGCAATCTGCTGCAATTATAGCAGGCACCTAATATAATTCTCTATCTTACTTAAAAAAAAAAAAAAGAGAGTTGATTAAGAAATAATTAAGCTCGCCCTTTTTGCTCCATCGATGTTTCATTTTTGAAGGTTTTACTATGTATATCCCGTGTCATTTGTGAGTTCATTGTTATGAGATGATATTATGATCATGCACAATTTTGAACATGACATCATAGTTATTTTAGAGTAAACTTTAATTATTGAACCAGTTAGATCATCAGTGTTTGCAAAATGATCAAGTGGGCACTTTTCAAATACACATTTTGGTGTTTTTTTGGAGCAGATTTCACTGAATGTTTGTGCCTAGAGTAGCTAAATTAGTCAAGAATGATTATTGTTAAAAAAAATAGGTTCTAGTTGCTCCATATGTGCACATTATCTCAATTAATCGGGGGTTTTTTAAGTTTTGTTTTGAATTTTTATTTTTATTTTCGAATTTATTAATAAATTTAAATTTTTTGCGCTTTAGCTTCCTTGGGGTCTTGCTCATTTTCCTATCAACTACACCCTTATCACTAACCCTCATATTCCTCTACCACATGTCTTGGCTTTATCACTCTTAGGTGAAGTGTACCTCCTTTTTGACCCATAGCCTTTATTACTCCCATGCAACCTTACATAGTCCACCCTATAGTGGCCTCCTTTGAATTCCTTGTCAACTACTTTTTCTTAATGAAGAGGGTTTCATTTGGCTCCAGCCAGAAGTAGTATTGCATACCAAAGAGTGTCAGTCAAGTGCCAACACATGATCAAGGAAGTATTGATTCAATGGAAAGATATGCAACCAAAAGATGCATGTAATACCCCTAAGCCGAATCCTAGTTGAAATGTAGTTACAAGTATGTGTATAGGTTGGTGAGCCAGGAGCCTCTTTTGGCCAAAGATTTTCTTTAGTATTGTGTATTTTGAATTGGAAATTAATGAAAGAAAACATGATTGCATGCAGACCATTGTGATAAGAAGAGTAAGGGGGATAAACTCCACTAGAGTGGGAAAGGAGGCTAATATTCTTAGGCAAAAAGGGATAAACCTAAGGAGGCTTAAGCAAAAGATAATATTTTAATAATATTTTCTTAAGAGTCTAATTTATGGACACATGTATATTGTGTTATATTAAGTCCAAAGAGGGGGGAACCAAATTACCAAGTGGGTTAATAGGATTTCATGGAGTGACAGTGTTATTTTATTGACATGCAAATACAATGGGATCGATAAGAACTCGAATAAAAAATAGAAAAAGGGGGCCCCATGTGGGGGCACCCGAGAGTGATGCTGGAATGTGTTGTGACATGATTTACCATTCGGCTAAAGAGAATTGCAAGGGAATTTCTTGTAGTTAAGCTTAAGAGGCGGATTGTCATGCCCGTGTACATTCTCTTCGGGTGAGATAATTGTCAAGCTAAAGAGGCGGGTTGTCAGGCTTGTGTGCATTCTCTCCAGGTGAGAGAATTGCAGGGAATTGGATTCCCAAAGATGCCAAGTGGTCGTCACAAAACTCTGACTATTCTTGTTTGGCTTGTTGCTGAAGCCTGGAAGGGAAGTGGGCATCTATAGGGGGTACACTTCATGGGTGGGACAAGCATGTGAGGAAAGTAGAGTATGTGGAACTTGGCACCTATATTGAGATATTTTTTTTGTTGAGAGACCTCTAGGGATAGATTCTCCTTGCCCTAGTAGAGTTCAAGCCCATCTTAGGGGTGACATGTTCTTAGTTTGTGGGGAACAATGTCTAAGGTTGGGAGGAACTTCAAAGTTTTGCATATAGTTGGTGGATCAAATGTTCCAGATAAGTGATCATTATGTGCTTGTTTAATTATTGTTGATTGAGAATGTATGCAATCTTGTGTTGAGTATTAGTGTGAAAAATACTATGAACCATGGTCATAATTAATTGTTATTCGTAATACCGTTTAAGTAATTTTCCCTATAAAATTGTATAAAAGTTGTATAGATGATGTAAACTGGTAATTTTGTCATGGGTTCCATAATTATCATTACCCTAAGAATATTGGCGATGATACTTGTTCAATAATGGATTTTGTACTTGTAATACCCTGAAATGGGAATGTGATATGAATGAGTTTGTGAGTCCACGAGTCTGCCAATCGGTGAACCTGACAGGATCACAAAATAATCTAAGTGTTGAGACTTTTCAGATGGGCTTATGAAGGGGTGGTAAAGAATTGTAAGTCCATGAGTCTATGTGGATGGAAAAATGGCTAAGTGTCGAGACTTTTCAGATGGACTTATGAAGGGAAGGCACAAAACCATGCGTCTGCGAGTCTGCAAATGAAAAATAAGGTAATTGTTGTGGGGTGGGTTTGTGAAAGGAATGATTATATACTATGATTCTGCAAGACCTCCACTCGTGAGTCCGTGATTACAGTAGGGTTGTTAGAATAAGAAACAAATCGATACCCCATCCGTTAGAAGGTACTTAGGGGTTGGGTATGTTACAAAGTGGTATTAGAGAATCCATCCTTTAAAGGTAGAAACAAATTTCAAAAGGCTCATCTAAATATTGATATACCAGTCCTAGGACTGATCTCTGGCCCATCCAAGCCTAGTGTTGTAGTCAAATATCATGGCTACAACACTAGGCCTGGATGGGCCAGAGATCAGTCCTAGGACTGGTATATCAAGATTTAGATGAGTCTGTTTAAAGGTGTTTCTACCTTTAAAGGATGGTTTATTATCTACATTAACTTCTTGATAAATTACCCTAGCTAAATTACAACAAGGGGAAACTATATTGTAATTTAATTATTGGAAACCCTAGCTAAATTACAACAAGGGGAAACTATATTGTCCCTTTGTCAAATTGATGACTACTCTTACAGGAGTAGGAATATGTTGATATTTATTATCAGTAAAACCTAAATTTAAATGGAAGAGGTGGTAGAAATTATGTTTTGAAACTTCCCGAGTCCAGACAAGGGACATGAGTTGGGTTGTTTTGTTATGTAAAATAATGTCTATATGTGAGGGAAGGTAGACTATCTTGTAATTAATATGGTTAATTATATAAGGGTTAAGACCCTTATGGAAAATTCCTTGTGCTTGAAGGAAATTGGTATGGTTTAATAGAATTCGTAGCAGTAATAATTAATGCTTTAATAAAAGATCAAAACTTGTTATGTGTATGATTCCTTATGATCAGAGGACAGATGGAAAATGTGTAAGGTCAGTTTATTTGACCAATAGTGAATGAAAATGGTTGTTGGAGAATAAACCAGTTGATAAATTAAAAAGGAGTCATTTGGATTGTTGCTAGACCTCCTGGAAGAGGTAAAGAGGTATGAACACATGAGCAAGTTTATGATGCTCATGATTGTAATAAGAGAAAGTATATACCTATTAATCTAGAAAAATGTATGTAAATGTGAATACAAATGGAGGACAACTGGAATACATCTGCACTGTAAGCATGGGTAAAATTTTTGGGGCAAGAGGATATGCCAAAATTCATATGGAAAAGATTGAGCATGCGTATAACATGCATATAGGCTTATTATAGTTTGTTATTGGATGTAAAATATGGTGATGCCATGGATCATATGGTTAATGATGATTTGAGTATAGCAACATAAGTAAAATGTTGATGACCTGGATTACATATTACCTTATGAGAATAAAGTAGAATGGTTAATGAAATTGTTGATTCCATATGTAGTAAAGGAAGTACTGGGACATATCTACACGACCAATAGGACAGACTGACATCTAGAGGTGTATGGTAACCATATAAATATGACTTGATGTGCTCAAGTAGTAGTGAGAGGGAATCTGTAAAAAGGACTCCCTTAATAAAAAGTTATGTTGACCAAGAATGGTTTGAGGCATGAAGAAAATATTGATAAGTTTTCGTATTTCTTGGAGCACTATTGAAATTTCCATATTGTATTTCTAGGTAGTTGCATACTTTTATAGCACTTTAGGCAAGAGTGTTGTCTTGTTGGTTGTTTTCATATGGAAAGGGAAACATAGTTATGAATATGTATTTGAGACTTGCCATGTGTATATCATGTGGATGACTATAACTTCTCTTTAAAGAAGACTGATATTAATATCAGATAAACATGAAAGAACAATATAAAATGGTGCAAGCAATGCACATGCATAATACATACATAGATATACTTATATGCTTGAAAGCATGACATGACTGCCTAAGTACGAGGTCGGTAAGGCAAGGAGTATATTTGTCTGGACTGAATAATGCCATGAATGTATGGCTGGCCCTATGATGAAGGGTCTGAGTATTTTGTTAAAATGATAACTTGGGGAAGTAGGAAATTCCTCAGAAAGAGATAAGATGAAATGTTAAGAGAGAAAAGATCAAAAGTGACCCTTTTTCTAGTTGCTATATTGTAATGAGGACAATACAATTATGATTTTATTGATGATATTGGTTGTGTAAGTGACTCTAAAGTCTCATCAAGAATGGATAATGTTAAATCAATATGAATGAATGAGGTAAAAAGGTGCAAGTGATGCACTTGCATATATGTAAATATACATATATGTGCTTAAAAGTATGATATGAATGTCTAGATAAGTGAAATGTGAGGAAAGATTTGTACTTGCCATATTTAAATAATATCATGGATGCATGGCTAATGCTATGTTGGAAGGGTCTAATTTTTCTCGATCAAATAATAGCTTGAGGGGGATGTGTTCCTTTCCTCAGGAAAAGTTTGTATAAATTGATGACAAAGCAAAGGAGCAAGGAGGATTTGTTGTCATGATAAAAGGAAACATGGTTATTCCTTTGAGGATTGCATGAGAACGACTATGAATAATCATGAGTTAAAATAATTGGTAAAGAAAATATGCAAGTGTGCCTAAGGTAGACACACAGAACGCTACTACAAGTTGTTAAATGTACGAAAGAACAATTTGAAAGCAAGTTGATAACCTAAAGATACAGGTTTGAACATGTGAATTTGAAATGCATAATGAAAATGCAAGATTATATTCCCTGTGGAATATTGGATAGAACTCTAAAATAATGAAGATGAGGTTAACTCAAGAATGGAGGTCATGTCAGATTGTTTGGATATGCAACAAGAGAGCTGCATGTTGAAGAGGGTCCTATGGAGGAACTATGTAAATAACTTTGTCAGGAGAACAAAACTATGTAAATAACTCTGTCAAGAGAACAAAGCTATAACCTTAATGACTACTGATAATTGAGCAATAGATTGCAAAACCTAATTATATAAGAATCTTGGATTACATTTTAAAATATCGTGCATGAGTACCAAGACCTATAGATGAATGAGGACCAATATGATATCTGGTTGGGAAATGTGCGAATGCACAAGTTCACAATTCATTATGAACAAGAAACTTGTTGATGTAGCATGTTGAATTATCCAATAAGGTCAAGGTGAACATGACTAAGACTACTCAAGAGATAGAACAAGAAGACCCCAAGAGGGATAAATTGTAAAAGAAAAGAAGGAGAAAATGATTAATACTTCTCTAACTATGAAACTCTGAATAATAAGACAGAGTTATATGTTTAAAAAGGACAACTCTGAAAATAAGTACATTTAGTAACTAGAAGATACAATATTGAATGTGTTTAAATGAATGAACTTGGTTAAGATATAGTGTATGAAGGCAATGAGGCCTTGAAATTAATTCAGCTAGGTTGAAAGTTCCCTGATGGGAGAATCCCTTAACTTCCTTCTTATTGTCTATTATGTTTCTCTGGAAAGAGAAAATGATATGTTGATGAATGTAGATATTTTGGCATGAGAATGTTGAGAGAATTAGCTGAAATTTGATTGTGGTTGCATTCATGAAAACATTAGAGACAATGTGATGGAGTGCATATAGATATGCTAAGGCATATATGAAAATGTTTTACTGAAATAAATGCTATGGTACATGCATTTGATTTTACATGACAACTAATGTAAAATGTGAATGTGGTTATGTATGCCACGTATAGAGAAAATTGGAATTGTTAGGGAAGGACAACTGCCAATAGTGAACAACCTTAGACAAAAGTGAATGCAAGAAGGTTGTTGATAAAAGAAAAAATTACAAAAGGGATTTTAGAAGTCCCAAGGAAGCACCACTGAAGAGGTAATAGCATAAAAGGTGTTGGCAACCAGAACAATTATAAAGATTTCATGCCCATGTGACATGAGAGGTAAAAGGGAATCAGGTAATAATCCTTGTTACAAGGGAAAAACTCTATATGGCCAAGGGTAAACCACAACAGACAGGTATGACTACAGGAATCAACTCAATTCCAACATATGCTATATAAACTAATGTGCAATACAAGAAATAGGCCTACCTCGATCCAACGTTTGATGATGTTCCACCATTGAGAACTTTGACCCAAATCTTTATACTTGTGAGAAGTTCTCAACGAACAAGCAAAGAAAGTATATAGTGATGATATAAAAGGGGTTAGCACATTAGATAGCATAATCCATTGATAAATATTACAAACACGCCCATGGATAATAATCATATATTTGAAAGATACCAATAGGATGGGAAATGAGTATTTCTATTAATAATTGATCAACAGAAGTGTCAACATTACAGAATTCTGTGTCGGCACGGTTCGAAACTAAGAAACCAAGTTCCTTCCAATTGGGTCCCCACCACTTCAATCCTCCACCAAAGGCAAGCTCATGAGAAAGAGGCAAAGAGGTCCTCTCAATAATAAGGGAAGAGCTTGGGGGCTAAACACTGTGTTCAAACTTGAGGAACAAAGGGATGCAGACTCAATATGAAGTAATTTCTCCAGAGTAACTTTGCTCTCAAAGTTGAATTCTTTCTCCTCTCTTTCCATAGTTTGAAATTGTTCTCTTATAGCCTCCATGATGCAACTGAAGGGCTGAGTCAGAACGTTTCCAGTATATGGAAGGCCAAGGATTAGAGGTCTTTTGTCGTGACATGGAAACCCGGCCTCATTTTGTATTTTTTGGCACAAATCCCAATATATGCGAGTTGTAATGGAGCAGCAAGCATATACGCATATTGCATAGCAATTAGGGAGCATATATGTGGAAAAATGTATATTTTTAGCTCTAGATTCATCAAAAAGGGATAAGAAGTTTGCATAGGGAAATGGAAAAAGGCCCTCTGTGCAAGATAGCAATGGTGAGGAAAATATTGCTATAACACATGCCCCCCTAATGTGTGAGATCAGAGGAGTATCTGCGATGACCGAAATACATTATAAATAACCCAGAAGTGGAGTGGTAGAGAACTAGTTGGACGAACTCACTTGCTCATTACATTATGTACTGACTTTGCATACATGGCTGCCAAGAATACAATGCAGATCCATGTGAAAAATATACCAAACAAGTGTTCATGGCCATGAATAGTCAAATATAAATGCAGTTATATGCCAAAATATGTCATAGTCATGAATAAGGCCCAGTGAAACTAGTCTCAAAAATAAATCTGAAGATATCTATATACCATTTAGTACAATCTGATCTCCCATGATCACTAAAGTCAAATAGGTATTGGTCCAATGAAATAGAAGCAATAGCTCAGGAAAGCTATGGCCACATAGTGATGTCTTCAAGTCTTCTACACTATCCACCAATGGTGCAAGTATACATCATATGAATAAATGAGTTGAGGTTGAACACGATGAGACATCGTTTGATTACTGGTCATTGAAGTATACCGTTAACAAATGTGAGATAACCTACCGATGATGAAAGTAGGTATCAAGGCATCGAGTACATCTCTACAAATGTGAATAAAGGAGTTGGTGTCGAACACTTGAGAGATCCATTGATCAGGATACATTGATGTATTCCCACCTATCAATGGCAAGAGAGCCTGCCACTAATGACTACAAGCCTCAAGGTACTCATAAAACTCTAGGTCCCATATCCAAAATAAATGAGCTGAAGTCGATAGAAGGAGACCCACTGAAAGGAGAGCATTGAGGAATCTCTCATCATTCAGCACGAGGAACAAAGAAGGAGCTTCACGATTTGGTGGAGATCGGATGAAGAACATGTTCACGAACCAACGACCCTGTGTGTCTTTCGTGTGTGCCAAATGCAAGAGGTACAAGAAAAGGACCCTCTGAATAGCAACCAATGATGAAAAACTGCTGACGAAGGAGAGGAAACCACCAATAAGGCTAATGGAATCCAAGACACTACATGAATCCCAAAGTGTGAATAGATGTCTTGCCGTCAAACACAAGGGAAACCACCCAGTCAATGACCAATGATGAAATGTCGATTGTTGGGTTCAAGGTGACCTACCAATGATGAAAGTAGGGCCAGGGTGCATGATCAGACCAAAGTATCATGTGATTCTGAGACAAACTGAGGGTATGAATGACATGCAAAGTCAATATTTCTGAGGAGTGGCCGACACAAGTTGATAGACTTCCTTTGAACAAGAGCATGAGACATATGGTGAACTCTAGAAGCATGGACTCAATGATGTGACAGTTGGATGCAGGAGGCATCAATAACGTTCTCTATAGGGACTGGAAGAGTAACCAGTTGGTAGAGAAAACTTGTAGTGAGATCAGCTTCCTAAGTCCATGCTAAACCCAAAATTATGATGACACGCAGACTCAATAACTTTGTGCTCTGTTCAAAGTCAACACGACTGCTGGCAATTACAATATAGTATTCCCTTCCCGCCCGTCTTTTTTGTTTTTTCATAACAAATGAATGCTATGATATAGAGGAGGGAACAAGTGTCGCAAGTAAGCAAAACTAGTTCCAACAGTGGAACATACCTATGCTCAATGCAAGGAAATGCATGCGGGAGGTGGACACTCAGGGTGATGTTCCCACTAGGGTATAGGGTGTCAAATTACGAAGGATAAAAACAAGGCTCTGCTTGGTTGAGGATGCAAATTGCTTAGCCAAAAGTTTATAACACAAAGCGAGAACCGGCTAAGGCACAATACAACAAGCGAGGTGTAAATTCTAACCTTGTACAATATCTACTGCAAACTGATATTCAGAAAAGAACAGAAAAGATACAATGGCAAATACAAACATTACACAGAGATTTTTCACCTGGAAACCCAAACAGGGAAAACCAACATATATTATATTGATACACATTGTGTTACATTGTTTACAATACAATATACA
>ML778806.1:57061-76665 GCA_009831015.1 Picea engelmannii | reverse complement strand
TTCATATGCAGTTAGAGTTCCTAGAAGTTGATCAATGGACAGAGTTTTAAGATCATTTAATTCTTCTATTGCAGAGACTTTTGGATTAAATTTATCAGGTAGAGATCTTAAAATCTTCTGAACTAAGAGTGAGTCATCAAACTCTTCACCAAGACCCTTCATGGAATTTACAAGTTCTTCGACTCTTAAAAAATACTTGCTAATTGTTTCATCTTCTTTCATCTTTAGTTGTTCAAATTTCAATCTGTATGTTTGAAGTTTGGCATCTTTTACTTTCTCATTTCCTTCATAACTGTTGATAAGTTTATCCCACATTGCTTTGGCAGTATCAAGATGCATCACCTTTACAAACTCAGCTTCAGCAAGTCCATTCAAGATAGCATTCATCCCCTTAGCATTGAAACTAAAATCTAACTTATCATCCTTGGAGGCTAGCACAACAGGCTTTGTATATCTAGTCTCTACTACATCCCAAACATCAACACCCAAGGCCATTAAATATGTTCTCACTCTAATCTTCCAGAAGGAAAAATTTGTTCCATCGAACAGAGGGGGCTTAGAGGTTGAAGTTCCTTCATGACTTGTCATGTTTAAGCTTACAGATCTACCTTTGAATAAAAGGAACCTGCTCTGATACCAATTGTTGAAATTAATGATACAACTGAGAGGGGGGGGTGAATCAGTTGTATTTGAGCTTAAACAATATTAAGTCTATTAAAACATTCTTAAACTTTCTTCAAGTGATCATCAACATTATACAGCATATGGATAGTAAAAGTAAAAAGTATCAATCACACATAAGGTATACACAGAGACAGATTTTCACGAGGAAACCCATAAAGGGAGAAAACCTCTTCTTCTTCGATATGATAGGCAGTCTTTTAAGTTCTGTACATCATCTTTAATTGAGCACCAACTCAATGTGAGGTTGCTACCTCTGTTTTACAAGATGCAACTTGTTTGAGAGCACCAACTCTCTGGTTTCTCTAGCACCCACTAGAAGGAAGCACCAACTTCCTATATGTTCCAACACCAACTGGATGGAAGCACCAACTTCCAGTTACACAGGCTCCAACCTGTATAACAGAGAACACTTGTTCTTCCTTGCACCACCCTGCCACCCTGGTTTCTCTGGCTGCAACTAGATGGAAGATACAACTTCCTATGTTCAAGCTTCCACTTGAACCTCTGAGGACAACAGTCCTCCCGAACACCTCCCAACCTCCCTAGAATATGTGTGAATAAATAAACAGTCAACTATGCAGATGAATCAATTCTTACCAATCTTTCTTTGTTCTTTAAATTAGGTCTTCTACAAACTTCTGTTCTTCTCTTCCTCTTTCTGTTCAGTAAGTCTGCTCTACATCAACTCATTCTGTCATTCTTCTCTTCTTCAACTTCTCTTTCTCATCTTTTACTCTTCTCTGAGTTTCATCTTACACTGTGCATCTTCTTCATCTCCTCCTGCACCTTCTATAATTTTTCTTTTCTCACAGTTTCATTCATTTTCCCATATAGAACAACCAACCCGACATAGTCTGTCTAATTTTCTTTTATACACTTCTTCAAAGCGGTTACACTTCACATTTCCTTAGGCAAAATAAAGATAACTGTCTGAGCAACTGAAACACCAACAGATTCACAATCATGAATCCATTTCACTAACAGATTTGTAACTGAGGGATTAACTGTGAGAGAGAACAGTAACCTTCCGATCATATTCCAAGTTCACTTGCACCGTTGGATTGGCTTCATGAGATCTTGCATTCATTTCCTTTAAATCGGGTTTCCGCATTTCGGTAATCCTGTGTTGAGTGTCTCGACACTTCATTTCGCGATCTCTGAAGTCCTGATGCAGGACTTTTCTGCACTAGCTCCTTCCTCCATCTCTCGCTGATGTGACCAAGGGATGTGACAACAACCTTATTCAACAACTGCATTTGGTAATTTCGTGTTTTGGTACTTCATCATTTCGAGACTCCTGATGTTGAGAGTCTCTAACTTCTTCATCTCTTGATAACCAAATTCTCGATCTCCAATACATCGAAGAGGGAGTCAGATCAATGGTCCACGATCTCTTCGAACCAATGGCTCAGATCAATTCGCGATTTCGCATATCGTGAATTTGACATTCCTGTGGTGAAAGTGTTCTTGTCACTTCAAAGTCCTGATCCGCAAAACTTCGAAATGGAGTCGGATCAACGGTCCTGATCAACACTTGATCTGACGGTTCAGATCATTTCACTATTTTGTATATCACGATTTCGCGATTCTTGATGTTAATATTCTTTTTCCTCTCCAACACTCGATCCTCGAAACCCTGAAAGGGACTTGGATCAACGGTCCAGATTCTATCTTGATTCAATGGCTGCGATTGAATTGCAATTTTGCATATCGTGAAATCGACATTCTTGTTGCATTGTTTACTTGCCTCTCCATGTTGAGATCCCCGAAACTCCGATATGGAGTTAGATCAACGGTCCATATCTGAGCTTGATTCTACGGCTGCGATTGAATAGAAATTTCGCATATCATGAAATCGACATTCTTGTTGCATTGTTTACTTTCCACTCCATGTTGCGATCCCCGAAACTCTGACACGGACTGGAATCAATGGTCCAGATCAAAGCTTGATCTGACGGCTCAGATTACATCACGATTTCGCATATCGCGATATCGAGATTCCTGATGTTAATAATATTTGACATGTCCAACTCTCGGTCCCCGAAACTCTGACATGGACTAGAATCAACGGTCCAGATCAAACCTTGATCTGACGGCTCAGATTACATCGCAGTTTTGCATATCGCGATTACGCCCGCTTCTCCTTGTACCTTAAAGAACGTGCGGTTTCTTCTTGATCCAACGATGGTCGGATCCTGCGCTTGAATCTGACAGTTGAGATCTATCCTCCTCTTCAACGATCAGAGATTCTTTTCAACCTTTACAGATCTTCAATTACTCGATCAATGTTGCGTTGCCTTCGATCATTTATTGCCTTCGATCATTCGCCCTTCCTGAACTTATCTTCTGTTTGCCTGTCGATTACAAACTTCCTGTATTCATGCCATCTTCATTGTTGTTCTTGCCATCAATGACAAGCATTCGTTGTCTGTTAAATATTTGCCAACACTTGACACCTATATTGAGATATTGTTGTTGCTAAGAGACCTTCGGGGATAGATTCTCCTTTCCCTAGTGGAGTTCAATTCCAGATCGGGTATGACATGTTCTCAGTTTGTGGGGAACAATGTCTAACGTTGGGAGGAAATTCATAGGTCTACATGCAGTTGGTGGTTAAATTAGTCTAGATAAGTGATCATTATGTGCTTGTTTAATTATTATTTATTGAGAATGTATGAAATCATGTGTTGAGTATTAGTGTGAAAAATACCATGAATCCTGGTCATAATTAATTTTTATTCGTAATACCATTTAAGTAATTTTCCCTATAAAAATTGTATAGATGATGTAAACTGGTAATTATGTCTTGGGTTCCATAATTATCATTACCGTGAGCGTATTGGCGATGAGATCGGTTCAATAATGGAGTTTGTAGTTTTAATACCCTAAAAATATTTATCAACGACTATATTTATATCTTCGACTAACTATGAAGAATTAATAATTGTACATATGATAAGTGGGGTAATTACCCATCTAGTTACAAGCAAAGTTAGTGAGAAAAAAACTTGGTATTTTGGGTTGGAAAGGCCTTGAACGGTTACAGACAATGTGCTCAACGCAATTTTATCATCCTTACATCATGTTGAGAAAATATTAATAGTTTGGGGTAGGTTTTACAACATCCATATGGTCCTAAGATTCTTAGGAAATCCTCTGAGAAAAAATCAGAGAATTAAAGACTAGATTCGTACTAATTTAAGTGATTCAATCGTGAATGTTGATTATTGAAGTTTGGATGATTGTTATATCCTTAGGAATGTGTCTCTAACAATATGAGCCATTGATCATAGTAGGGACATCGAATTAGCATTGGATATGGTACTCTGATGAAAGACTTTGAGAAACCTTCTCCACCATAGGATATATTGGGATCACGACAAGTAATATTATCCGTCCATCAGAGCACAACCCAAAGAAATCATGTCTGTCGATTTCAGTGGACTTGTTCAATGACGTAAAAAGGTAGGTGACCTCATACTGGCAATGATCCAAAAAGGGTCCAGAGAATAATAAGCATAAATCAAAATTCACAGAAGCACCTCAAGAAGCTCAGAATGGCCTCAACAGACAGAGAAAGGGAAAAAATTCAAAGTCCTCCAAAATCAGTGAAATTGGCATCATCGCGAAGAGTGTGTCGTAAGATTTCCAATGACGTAAATGGATCGTCAAATGGAGTTATGTATCAAAAGATATTCGCGGTCAAAGTTTTGGTCAACCTAGCCCAGTCAACATGGATGAGTCAACATACGTAGTGTTGATGTCAGCATCACTATGGATGACATCAACGTCCGTACAGAGTACATGTCACACTAACATCAACATGATGATGTGGAAACACTAGAGGCTTCCACGTGTCACTCAAGTTTGGTCTTTTCCAGTCAGTCCATGGACCAATGGGAAAGTGCCACGTGGCAGTCTGTACAACCACGTGACAGACTGTACAACAACCTGGTATGTGATGTGGCAAGATGAGGACATGCAAAACATGTGGTGGGGTGACATTAGTTCCACATGGGCAACTGACTTTGTATCGAGAAACAAATAGAGAGGCACCACGTTGACTAATAAGGAGGCGCCACGTGGCACCCACAATTTTCACAATGAAGGTTGGGTCCGAATAACCAAAATAAAATAGGTTCGACCACTAGACCGATCGGTGCCGGATCTGGCGAATGGAATCAACACAACGTACATATATGTATAGGGTGGAGCTGACGATGGATATCCACCAACCAACACCTTTTCTAGTAGCTAGTCTGGTGGACCTCGACCAAACTAAATGGCCAAACAAATTCACACCAAAAAGGGGTCAGGGGGATTCAAACCCTGAATCTTTAGGAACCAATGCCCTAATTAAGCCTCTACCATATTTTTGGCCCAAACAGTCACATCGTTCAATCCACCGAGTTGTTTATTTAAAAATTGAAATTTCCCAATGCATGGGGGGAAAGGCACACGCACCATTCCCTATTGGAAATGGATTTCAATGCAAGAGTATTGTCATTAATGTAGGTTGCAGGTACAAAAACTGAGACGAGATTTCTCTTGGGCTTGGGAGTGCTAGAGTCAGATCGAGGTGCAAAGACAGTCATTTTTGGGTAATTCGATGCCACAAATTCATTGGTGTTGTCTGTTTTCTTATATGACCAAAGGTTCTACAACTTAACTCCAGAATGAGGTATACTTATGTATTTTACCAAATTCTTTTGCTGAGTTAATAAAAAGGCCTACCCATTTGAGAGTAGGACCTAGAGACGTAGTCCATCAGGGATGAATTCCATTACCAAGTTTTATGTGTTCATATCTGAAGCATATGTCTCTTCATTATTGATGTATTCCTTCTTTATGGTTCACTTCATTTTATGCTCATTTAATACAATTCTTTAATAATTCACAACGATGAAAATATCCTGGATCATGTTGGTATCGAAGCAGTCATCTTTGACTTGAATTATTGAGTGTGAATGCTTACTAGGGCCAAGAATAAGCAGGGTGATGGAACTCTTAACAATTTCAATCTCAAAGTTGGTCATGCATCCCGAAGGAAGAAAATGGTTGAAGAGGACAAGTGTGATGAACAGGAGAAAAACTTCCATATGGTCTTGTATCGCATGTCAGAAATGGTCGAGCGAATGTATGGAGACTATGAGAAGAGGATGAAGAAGAAAGGGAAGAAAAAGGAAGCACAAGCAGATGATAATGATTTACTGAATCAAGAGGCTGGAGAAGACCCTCATGATGCTCCATCTTCACCACTGAGTTTTATCTATTCTTCCTCTGATCATTCTCATCATTCTCATCATTCTAGCCATAAATCGTATTTTTAGAAACCATTATTAAAGCTTGATGTAAAATTTTCTTTATCAATGTTTAATGGACATGATAATCCTGAAAATCTTGATAATTGGATCTGACAGGTTGAGGTATATTGTCATATTCAATAGATTGATGAAGAGGAAGTTAAAGTGCAATTGGCCTCTCTTCAGTTGGAAGGCACTACTCTCATATGATGGGAGAGAAAACTTCAGGACAAAGGTAAGTGTGGTAATCTTCTTTTCTCATGGTCGAAATTTAAATCAACAATAAGGAAGCAATTTTATCCATTGGGTTATTTACATAAAGAAATGATGAAATGACAAACTTTAAGACAAAGTAAAGGTCAAACTGTACAAAGTTTCATAGAAGAATTTAGGAAGAAATCTCTTGCATTAAACATTCCTTTAGATTCTTATGAAACTTTAATGAAGTATATTGGCACACTTCACAGTTATATCTGTCATACTTTACTATTGTTTAATCCCACCAGTATTGACGAAGTTTGTGTGCAAGACACCCACCTTGAGAACAGGGGAAAACATGTTCAAGAAGATCCCACAAAGAAACCTTCCAATTTCCCACATAAGTAGTTTAAAAAGTTTAAAAGGAAGAACAAAAAGACTGCCACATTAAAGAGGGAAGACAGAAAGCCATCTTGCACTCATTTCAAGAAGAATGGTCACGATGATGAACACTGTTGGAAATTAAATCTAGAGAAAAGACCGAAACAGTTCGGTGGAAAGGGGAAGACAAATATCGTTGCTACAATGCAACAAGATCTTGGTTCCAATTCGGGAGACAAAGAAAATATCACAGCGGTTGGAGTACAAGGTAAAGATTCCCTTCATGCTAGTTCAAATTCCAATAATGAATCTCATGATGATGAAAGAAAGAGGAATGGATTGTTTCACATAAGAGTTGTATCTAAGCACACTAAGATAGATACATTATTTGATATGAGTTCCCAAGTAAACTTGATATCTGAAGCACTTGTAAAAAATATGGGTATTGAAACTAAACCACATCCAAAGCCTTATCCTCTTGGTTGGGTATGTGATAAAGCAAAACTTAATGTCACCAAGCAGTGTAAGGTCATATTTTTTATTGCTTCAAAGTTGATTGATGAAGTGGATTTGGATGTTGTATCACTTGATATATGTGGCATAGTGTTGGGTAGTCCTTATCTTTATGATAGGAAAGCAATCTTCTTTTGTCATGAGAAAAAATATCACCTTACTAAAGGGGGAGTGGAATATATTATTAGAGCCCACAACATGAGGGTAAACACCATACTTGTTAGTGCAAGGCAAATGAAGAGAATCATAAACACTAATAAGATATATTTACTCATGGTCGTAAGGGAAAAGGATGTCGGAACATCCAACGCCTTCCAAGGATGTGATCCTCCTCATACAAAATAATTAATTGATATTGTTTCTAAGTATGATGATATTTTTCAGGAACTCGATGAATTACCACCGAAGAGGGAAATCCAACATGAAATACATCTTCAACAGGATTCTCCTCTTGCTAATGTGGGCATGTACAGGATGTTAGTTGGAGATATAAAAAAGATTAAAAAGTAGGTACAAGGCTTATCGGATCAAGGAGTCACCAGGCCCAGTTCATCTCCTTGTGTTTCTCCAATCGTGATGGTACCAAAGAAGGATGGCACTTGGCAATTGTGTTTCGATTATCGAGCCTTAAGCAAAATCATAGTGAAAAGTCAATACCCTCTCCCTCATATAGATGATTTACTTGATCAAATAAAGAATGTTGTTTATTTCACTAATTTGGATTTGCGTAGTGGATACCATCAAATCAGGGTTGCAGAACATGATGCATGCAAAATTTCCTTTAAAACCAAATAGGGATTGTTTGAGTGGTTAGTTATGTCGTTTGGGATTTGTAATGCTCCGACAACCTTCATGTGTGTGATGAATGATGTATTCAGGCCATTTCTAGATGATTTTGTAATTATATATTTAGATGACATTATTATATTTAGTGGGACTTGGGATGAACATGTAAGGCATGTAAAGAGAGTATTAGATACTTTGCAAAGGGAAAAGTTGTATGTAAAATTGTCCAAATGTGAATTTGGAAAGACTGCACTTGTGTACTTAGGTCATATTGTAGGAAGAGGACAATTGAAAATCGATCCATCCAAGATTGATGTAATTGTAAATTGGCCTGAGCCCAAAAGTGTAACTGAAGTACAAAGCTTCTTAGGTGCATTCCAGTACTGGAGGAGATTCATTTCAAAATTATCATTTATTGCAGCTCCTTTGCATGCCTTAACCAGTGTGAAGAACACTTTTCAGTGGGGAGGAAAGCAACAAAAATCCTTTGACACTTTGAAGGAAAAGATCAGTACCGCACCAGCATTAGCACTACCAAATATTCAACATCCTTTCAAGATTGAGACAGATGCCAGTGTATATGCCACAGGTGAAGTATTGATACAATATCGTAAGCCTATATTTTACCACTCTGAAACTTTTAACAAAATTGTTGTTAACTATACTACATATGATAAAGAGTTGTATGCATTAGTTCAAAGTGTAAATAAATGGAAGAAATACTTGTTAGGGAAGGAAACAATCATACATACAGATCACCAACCCTTACAGTATCTCCATGCACAAACCAAGATGGAACAATCTCTACATTACAGGTGGATGGGTTTTCTTCAACAATTTTGTTTGATAATCAAATACAAAAAGGTTACAAGTAATAAGGCATCTGATATGCTTTATAGACCTCCTATTGTTGCTTCTATTATTTTAAAGAATGCTTCTTTATCTCATCATAGATATGTGGAACAATATGTTGTTGATGAAGATTTTAAAGAGGTACTTGAGAAGCTAATCCATGGTGCACAGGTAGAGAACTATTTTCTGCATGGAAAACTACTCTACCATCTTGGAAAGCTATGTATTCCTATAAGTAAATGATTCCATGTAATATGAGAAGCTATGTATTCCTATACAAGGGCTCACAAGTTCATTCAAAGGATCCAGCAGGCACACCAAGTAGTTAGGGAACAGTTGGAGAAAAGTCAAGCACGGTATAAAGCTTGACATGAAAAACAAAGGGTTGATCATCAGTTCCAAGATGGAGACCAAGTATGGCTTCACATCAACAAAGAGAGATTGAAGGGTGAAGGAAAGAAACTCAAGCCCATCTGATATGGACCCTTCACTATTTTGGAGAAAAGCGGTACCAATGCTTTTCGTTTAGATCTTCCACCATATATGTAGATTTACTCAGTTGTAAATGTGGAAAACGTGAAACTTTTTGAGCCTCCCATGATCATGGATCAAGGTGAGGAATTTTCAATACCTTCAGTTGATGAGTTTTCTCCAAAGTACTTGGACTAGTTGAAGGAAGATATCATCCTGGACAGAAGGATGATGACTTCACGCAGGGGTTATGTTGATTATCTTCGAGTGGGATTAAAGGGCACACATCCAAACAAGACAAAGTGGATTGAGAAGGACAAAGTGAGGGAACTCTTACCTCACTTATCTGTTGATTGTTGAAATATTTTGGTGGTCGAAAAAGATCTCAGTGGGAAGGCTTGATCCAAAAAGGATCCAAAAAAGACTAAGGATAACTCAAAATCTGCAGAAGCACCTTAGGAAGCTTAGAATGGCCTCAGTAGACATAGCAAGGGAAAAAATTAAAATTCCTCCAAACTCAATGAAATTGGCATCATCGCGAAGAATGCATCACAAGATTTCCAATGGCGTAAACGTCTCGTCAAACGGAGTTACAGATCAAAATATATTCATGGTCAAAGTTCTGGTCAACCTAACCCAATGAGTAGTGATGAGACAACATCCGTACTACTGATGTCAGCATTAGTAAGGATGATGTCAGCATCCATACATGGTACGTGGCACTCGCAGAGGGTGACACATGTTATTCATACATCAACATGATGACGTGGAAGCACCAGAGGCTGCCACTTGTCACTCGATTTTGGACTTTTTCGGTCATTCCGTGGACCAAGGGGAAAGTGCCACGTGGAAGTTCGTACAACCACATGGTAGACCATACATCCACCTAGCAAGTGACGTGGCAAGATGAGGATGTGAAAACACGTGGTAGAGTGGCGTCAGTGCTGGGAAACTGAATGTGTATCGGGAAACCAATAGGGAGGTGCCACGTGGACCAATAAGGAGGCACCACGTGGCACCCACAATTTTCTCAATGAGAGTTGGGTCCGAATAAACCAAAATAAAAAAGGTTTGGATGACGCTGGATCCAACGACCGGAATCAACGCAATGAACATATATGTATAGGGTGGAGCCGACAGCGGGTACCAACCAGCTGACACCTTTTCCGGCGGTCGGTCCGCTAGACCCCTGCCAAACTAAACGATCAAATAAATTCACACCAAAAATGGTTCAGGGGGATTTGAACCCCGAACCTCCAGGAACCAATTCCCTAATTAAACCTCCACCATATGTCTATCCCAAACTGTCACATCGTTCAATCCGCCGAGTTTTTTATTTAAAAATTGAAATTTCCCAATGCATGGGGGGAAAGGTGCACACACAAGTCTGTATTGGGCATGCATTTCAATGCAAGAGTACTATCGTTAATGCAGGTTTTAGGCATGGAAATCGAGATGAGATTTCTCTTGGGCCTGGAAGTGCCAGAGTCAGATCAAGGCGTGGAGACAGTCATTTTTGGGTAATTCAACGCCATGAATTTAGTAGTGTTGTCTGTTTTCTTATCTGAGCAAAGCTTTTGTAGCTTAACTCCATAATGAGGTATACTTATGTATTTTTCCAAATTATTTTGTTGAGTTAATAAAAAGGCCTACCCATTTGAGAGAAGGACTCAGAGACGTACTCCATCAGGGATGAACTCTCTTATCAAGTTTTCTTTGTTCATATATGATGCATATGTCTCTTCATTATTGAGTTATTCCTTCTTTATGGTGCACTTCATTTTATGCTCATTTAATACAATTCTTTAATAAGTGACATCGATGAAAATATCCCAGATCAGGCAAGGGTGATGTCAATCACCCAATTCATAGAGCATAGTTGTCCTAACCTGGAAGGTCGTGCTAGGAATCAGTGATGACATGTATTCATGTTAGTCCATATGGAGGGTCCATGAGGAGAGTGGCCCACAATGCCACGTGGCATGGCTTTAAGGTCTTTTGGGAAACGAAGGGTGGCATGGTTTGAGTGCCACGTGTCAAGCCAAGTGATAGTGTTGGGTAGGTCCACATGTGTAACGTGAAAGTAGTAGACTTAGGATCATGGCGGGTTCACGGATATGGGAAGGTGAGATGAATGAGTATGTGAGTCTGTGAGTCCGCCAACCCTTGAACCCAACAGGATCACAAAATAATCTAAGTGTTGAGACTTTTCGAACAGGTTTATGAAGGGGTGGTACAAAATTGTAATTTCGTGAGTCCACAGACCCGCGTGGATGGAAAAATATCTAAGTGTCAAGACTTCTTGAACATAATTATGAAGGGAAGGCACAAAACCATGTGTTTGCGAGTCCATGAGTCTAGTGAATGAAAAAGAAGGTAAGTGTTGGGGGGCGGGTTCGAGAAAGGAACGATTATAGACAAGAGTCTGCAATACCATCACCTGGGAGTCTGTGATTATAGTAGGGTTGTTAGAAGAGGCACACATTTTTATACCCCATCCTTTAGAAGGTACTCAGGGGGTCAGGTATGTTACACTGCCACATGTGTAACATCACCATTTTTAATCCCTAGATTAGCGATATGTAATGTAAATATGATGTATGGTTTTGGGTGTAAATATGTAGTATGTAAACATTGTATATCATGATAATAAAATAAAATGTGATGTTGGTTGCAAATGGACATGGATAGAATCATGGGGGCTAATTTTTCCACAAGAGAGGAGGGGTCAAAAGGGGGGTTTTATTCATGTGTATTAAATCCCCAACCATTCATATTTTTATTGTTTTGAGTGAACCTTCTAATTTTTCCCTTTGAGTCTATGAGATCCAAATCAAGAGGGCGGGTGTAAGAAGTCACATTCTGTAGATATTGGGAGTATGGGGTTAAAATCAACATTGGGGAGAATGAGAATCAAATGGCTTGGGGGGAAAGGAAATTTGTATGGCAAATGAGAGTTTTTACAAGAAGGTTTTTGGACAACAAGAGAGGGAGGAGTGTTGGAGCTTGAAGGAAACCATAGTGGGCATGTGTGGTAGTTGTTTGGAGCTGGAAAATGCATGAAGAAGCAGGTTGTTAAGACTATACAGTGAGTTTTTTTGTGCAAAGAAAATGTTTTGCTACTGAGAATTTCTTGTTGCGACTATAATTTCCTAGAGTTTCGAGTAAGAGAGATCCCTAACCAACCTATGTTGGAGCCATGGAGGGAAGTGGGATAGCCTGGGGGACTCTGTGGGAAGAAGGGGATCCCATCCTTTGGTTTTGTAATTTCTGGGGAAGAGACCCAGTGGATTGGGATGGTTGTAGGAAACTAGTTTGTTTTGAGTAGACAATAAACATCCTTAGGAGACACCTTTCTTATGAATTATTAGCCCCAACTTGGGGCTAACTTTTTGTTGATATTTGGAGAAACAAGTCTATGGTTGGGTGGAACGTCCATCCTCTGCAGTTGGTTGTGTGTTTGATTTAAAAGATGAGTGTTTTATCTATATTCTTGATGTTTTATTTATGGGTTTATATTTGTGTGCATAAACTCTTTGTTTTTTAGAAAACTAGTTGTTGTTATATGTATGCTTAATTGGTTGCATTCATGTTTATTGGAATTGTTGGTATATGCATGGGCATTTTTAGACCATTTCATGTTTTTAATTTAATGGTTTCAAAAAAGAAAATGTTAAATTTTGTTGGGTTTAATAGTGGGTAAATGTTACAACATAGGAACCATAAGTGATTTTACAACAATTTCCTCACCTTCATCCTTGAGAACAACATTTCTTTCAAAGGGAGTGTTAAGTGTCTGAATAGATTTGGAGATAAATCGCAAAATAACTAAGAATATCAAAAACAATAATCCAAACCATTCACCAAATATTGAACACAAGAAATAAAGAAAACCCTTGAGGTAGGGTAACACCATAGATTAATCCTTACGGAAGTATAAAACTCCTCAAGAAATTCTTAATAAATTGACAATATTCTTCATTATGTTTCATTACATTGCTTACACTTCTTTATATAGCTCTCTCTATATCCTAGGAACCTTCTAGAGAGCCTTCTCACATTTATTACATCTAACTACCATAGTGGGCCTTTCTAGAGAGTCCACCTCTTTTCCTCCCCACAACTTTTAGTGGGACCTGCGTCCCCCTAGTGTGGAGGTGAACAAATTTGATGACTCAGATCCCACAGGCTGGGTCACTCAAATGGAACTCTATTTATCTTTGTATGAAATTACTGATAAGCCGACCAAACTAAGGTATGGTGTTCTCCATCTAGATCTGGAACGTTGGCAATGGTGGCAATGGAGAAAAAATGCCCACCAAGGGTATGTGGATTAGACACAATTTGTTGCAGAACTTTATGAATTATTTGACACTAACACCCACCATTTAGGTCATTGACAAAGTTGAAACAATCTGGCACAGTGGAAGACTTTATAGTTTCTTTTGAGCGATTGGATTTTCACACAGAGGGAATGTCTGATTTTTTTTTTTTCCAAGAATGTTTTATCAATGGCCTCAAGGATGAGATATGTGCCCATGTCCCCATGGCTTGACCTCAGACTCGGGTGGAAGCTACTAAAAGATCTAAGGAAGGACAACAAATTGTCTCTTTTCAAACCAAAAAACTGTCCTTTATTCCTCACCTTAAACTAGTCACTCCTAGTCCTCCTTCCACTCCCCTAAAGATCCAGAAATTGACCAAGGTAGAAATGGTTGAACGCCAACTCAAGGGCCTTTGTTATAATTCTGATGACAAATATTTTCCTAGGAACAAGTGTATGGAACAAAATATTTTTATCGCCATCTCCGAGGATGTTGTTGAAGAAGATGTTGAGGCTCCCCCTGTGGCCAAGTCACCTCAACCCACTGACATGAATCCACCTTCTGACCCTCCCGAAGTTGAACCAGTCATTTCCATGAATGCTCTCATTGGCTTCTCTACTCCCCAAACTCCTCAAACAATGCTTAATACATTCACAATATTCTTCACTATTTTTCATTACATTGGTTACACTTCTTTATATAACTCTCTCTATATCCTAGGAACCTTCTAGAGAGCCTTCTCACATTTATTACATCTAACTACCATAGTGGGTCTTTATTAATATAGTGGACCTAGTCCACCTTACATTGAATGACCACATTCTCATATATTAAATGACTTCCACTAATAATACATAATCACATTCCCATTAGGTACCTCCATAGGTACCCTATATTACCTCCTAGGGTATACTACATTCCATCCCCCTTCACATGTTTCCTCCTCGAAACACGAGAAGAAACCATACAATATGATCGGATAAGAAATGTAGTCAACTGGTACCAAGTACAACAATCCAACCATCACAATGGAAATCGAACATGATGTTCATTTTATTCCTTGCCACCTTGATCTTGTAGATTTTAACCTTGTACAATATTTTACTGCAAACAGATTTTCAATAAAAGAATAGAAAATACACAATGGAAAATACACACATTACACGAAGATTTTTCCCCTAGAAAACCAACATATTCTATATTCATTCATGGTGATACATTGTTTACAATACAATATACATATAGGAGCAAGCGACATCCAAAACCCTAACCCATTGACATGGATTATTCAACAACCCTAATTCCTTAACTGGAAATAGAAAATTGTTGGCAAAAACCATGTGCCAAAAAATCCCCCAATAATGGACACAAAAATTGAGGCTACACGAAAAACAAGGAAAAATGTGACATGTTTCCTGAGGAAAGCAAATTCTTGGGGGCACTACCCCCGAACCTCTGCGTAGAGGGGCTATTGCCCCCCTATGCGTGTTCATCACAATGTAGAAGGCACTAATGCTACTTGTGCAAAGACTATAACACATACCCAACATTCTCACACTTGTTGTTTTCTTTGCATACAAGGGGTTACAAGGTTACATAGTCAACAATCTAGGGCAACAATGCCCATGGATCCTCTACACCAAGAGAAGTTCTTAGTGCTCACAGATTTTGTTAATGCATCTGCAACATTATTCAAAGTGTCCACCTTCATCAACAACACTTTTTTTTCTTCAACCACGTCTCTCACAAAGTGATATTGAATATCAATATACTTTGTCTTTGAATGATGAGTTGGGTTCTTCGCTAGAAAAATTGCACTATAACTATCACAATCTATCCTTACTTCTTGTTGGACCAACCCAATACCTTAACGCAATATTTGTAACCATATTGCTTCCTTAATTGCATGAGTGGCTACCATGTATTCAACTTCTGTAGTTGAAAGTGCCACTACAACTTGTCTTTTGCTCATCCAACTGATTGCTCCTCCAAACAGCTTAAACACATACCCTCTTGTAGATCTCTTACGATCCAATTCTCCATCCCAGTATGAATTCACAAAGCCATGTATGTCCATCAATTTTTCTAGTCCTGGTATTCCTTGGCATCACAATCCATAGCTATCAGTGCCATGTAAATACTTGAAAACCCTTTTTACTGTTGTCGAATGCTCCTTCCTTGGTTTTGACATATACCTTCTCAAAACTCCCAATACATGTGCAATGCCTGGTCTAGTACAGACCATTGCATACATCAAACTGCCAACTGCACTCGCATATGGAACATGAGACATGTCCTCCTCCTCTTCCTGTTTCTTGGGACATTGATCTACAGATAACTTTACACCAACATGAATAGGGACCTTGATCGGTTTACATTCCTGCATATTAAACCTCTGCCATATTGTCTCGGCATATTTTCTCTGATTTAACTAGAGTTTCCTCTTTTTCCGATCTCTTTTAATTTCCATTCCCAAAATGAAATTTGAAGCACTGAGATCGTTCATGTCAAATTTAGAGGACAACTGAGTTTTCACATCCTGGATAATTCCTTGTTGTTTCGTATCAACATGTCATCCACATACAAGACCAAATAAATCAAATGATCACCAATTAATTTAAAATACACACAATATTCATCTTTTCTTCTTGTGAAGCCAAGTTCTAACATATAAGTATCAATTTTTTTTATACCACATCCTTCGTGGTTGTTTTAAACCATACATAGACTTTTTTAGCTTGCATACCAGCTCCTTCTTTCCCTTCACAACAAATTCTTTTGGATTCTTCATATAGATTTCTTCTTCCAGATCCCCATGTAGGAATGTTGTTTTCACATCCATTTGTTCTACTTCAAAATCAAATGCAATAGCAACATATAACATAAATCTTATAGAAGTTAACTTGGCAGCATGAGAAAAAATCTCACCAAAATTAACTCCCTCAACCTGGGAATAACCCTTTTCTACTAACCGAGCTTTGTATTTCTCCACTTTTCCTTCTACATTCAAGTTCTTTTTAAATACCCATTTGTTGCAAATGGGATTTCTTCCATTTGACAACTCCACTAGATCCCAAGCCTCATTCTTATCCAAGGCTTCCATTTCTTCATCCATGGCCTTTTTCCAGAGCTTTCCATCCTCTGAATCCACTACTTCCCTGATATTTCTAGTGATCCAGGTGGATATCGGTGGCCACCCACCTTTTCCAACTGGCTCAAAACAATTTTTTGGCAAATTTGGTAATTTACTATTTTTAGTAGTTTTTCGGGTCCTGAACTCCTGGAGCCGTTTTGAGGCCCTAAACGAAGATTTTTGGGAAAAAGGGAAGAAACATTCATGTTCCTTCAATGTTTCTCACACCAAAGTTCAAAGTTGTATTCCTCGGATAGGTATTTCTAACGAGGTATTGAGCGCCCCAAATGGAGATCGTATTCAAAAGTTACACCCCCGGGAAGTTCGTGTATCAACTACCCCCATCGAGGTCCGTAAACCTTTTGGATTTTCATCTTCCAGGGTCAGGGTTTTGGATTTTCCTTAGGTTAAAAAAGGCCCTTAGAGCCTCATTGTAACAATCATCTTCTTGCGAATGCGAGTATCCGTCACATCTCTTCTCAAAGATAAGCTTCCACCATTATAGCGAGTCTTTCACTCTGTATTTTTACAGTCTCTGTACATTTATTTCATTAATAGAAATTGTGTATTACTGTATCTTTTTGTTTATGGTTGCATCTCTGATACATTTATGTTATATTCTTGGATATTCGTGATATCTCTATGCATTTCTTTATTATATCTCTGCTCTCATTTCCTACCGAAAATAATCTGGATCATCTAGGATCATCATCAATAATAGACAAAGCAAAATTTGAATGGAAATCAAATGGAGTATACATTTTCGATAGCCTTCTTTCTTGAAAATATCTCCTCAATACTAGAGTATGACGATCTTCTTCTTTTGATTCATGTTCTTCTCTAGAGTTTGATTCATCATCCTTTAAATCAAACTCTATTTTCTTTGGTTCTTCCTTACTTGGTGGGACTTCTTGTTTAACAACATCCTTCATTTCTCTAAACACCACATTTCAACTGTACACAACCTTCTTAGTTTATGGGTTCCAAAGCTTATAACCTTTGAGACCATCTTTATACCCAATAAAGATGCACTTTTCAACCTTCTTATCTATGTTACTGTTGTTTTCCTTTGGAACATGAACATAGGCCTCACAGCAAAATACCTTGAGATGTGTGAGAGAAGGTTTCTTACCAGTCCATAACTCTCGTGGAATCTTTTCATCTAGCATTGATGAGGGTGATCTTTTGACTAGGTAACATGCAGTACCCACTGCCTCTGTCGAGAATTCTTTCCCTAACCTGACACCACTAAGCATGCACCTTTCTTTTTCCATTAGCATCATGTTCATCCTTTCTGCAACTCCATTATGTTGAGGTGTATATGGAGTAGTCTCTTTCCTTGTTATACCGCACTTGTTACAAAATTATTCAAATTCATTCTCGCAGAACTCTCCACCATTATCTGTCCTCGACACCTTAATTCTTTTCTTTGTTTGATTCTCAACAAGAGAAAACTTGATATTTCTTCCTAAGGAAATATATACAAGTATTCCTTGAGAATTCATTTATAAATGAGACATAGTACACAAATTTTTCGAATGATGGAACCGACACAGGTCCAAACACATCATTGTGAACTAGCTATATTCCTTCTGCCCTCATTGCACCAGAGGGGAATCTTACTTGATTTTTCTTCTCATATACACAATGTTCACAGAAATAAAAATCCAGAGAGAAGTTAGACATACCTTCAACCATACCTTTACCATGTAGTAGTCAAAGACCTTCTCTCCGATATGCCCTAGTCTTTGATGCCACAACATAAACTTTTCTCCAGAGACTGTAGGAGTTATTTCTTCTTCAACTCCAATATCAGGAATAGTGGAACTATTATACCCATCACTAATAGTGCTTCCTTGCAGTGTATACATAGTTCCAAACCGAACTCCCTTCAAAAACACCATTTCTCCTCGAACCATCCTGTAGGTTCCTTTTCAAATATTGTGTTTACCCCTATATCGTCTATTTTTCTTACATAAATAAAAATTTTGGCCAATCCTGGGATGTGCAGAACACCAAGTAGTGTTCTAATCCTTCCATCTATGAGACTTGACTTGAATTTTTCTCAACCTATGATTTTGGTTTTCGAGTCATCACTTAAGAAAAAATTACCTCCATCATACCTTTCTTTTGGCAGCCATATTAATCTCTATTTTTACAAGCTGCCTACACAAGGTTATTGTTGGAAACCATATTAATCTCTATTTTTACAAGCTGCCTACACAGGGATTTTAAATTCTCATTACTCATCGCAACCTTTCTCATTAAATGACACCATTATCCGTCGCTTTCTGTGTACCTACTTTTCGATTTCATTTTCACGGTTGCAAGCGCGAAAACCCACAATTGGAATTCATGTTTGATTACATCAAAGGGTTAATGTTCATATGGTTTATCGTTTATTTGTCTTATTTTATCATGAACATGGTTGTTTCCGTGGTTATCACCCCTTGGTCTCGAACACACCTTGGTTACATATGTATTAAACCACCACCCATTTAGCATTTGACTATTGTTAATATGAAAACTTTGATTCAATTATTTGACATTTTGATCAAATCGTGGATATGCATATGTTGGTTTTAAACTGTTATGATTTTTATGTGTACTATTACACCGAGGTGTCATTTCTAGTACAGCCTGGTATGATGTTTTTGCATGGCCTCGATCTATACAATTTTCCTCACACGCATAGCATTAACGCTCTTTCCTAGCATTTCGAGCTACCTTTGCATTGTGTTGGGGAAGCTCGGAGCAATGGCTCTGTTCTTGTTCTCTCTACATATAAGTAGAGTTAATATTAGTTAGCGAAATATAAATATATATTAGATTTGTATATAGTTTTTAGCGAGTGTTTTTCATTATGTTATTTTCTTTATTTTTGTTTTTTCACTTTCTTAGGACTTAGATCGGCTAACGGATCCGCTAAACCCATCAGAGTGGATTAATCCAAATGGC
>ML778806.1:3836-40771 GCA_009831015.1 Picea engelmannii | reverse complement strand
CTTCTACACTCCCTAAATGACAGACTCCAATGTTTGGTTTGGGTGGCCTTGGAGAATTTACTCTCCAACCTATTCCAAGGCCCTATCCTGAGCTAATGTGTGCACCCTACAAACAGAAAAGTCTACTTGATTTTATTAAGCATCGCTTTTAGTGGGATTTTTAAATCTCAAGGTGCGGAAGTGAAACTGATGGTGTGTAAAACAGACTCAAAGCAAAATGCACAAAAATGCTTGGAAACTAACTTTTTCTAAGATGCAAAACCAGCAACTTTTCAATGAAAAGACTTCTTTTCTTTTTCAGATTTACTAAGATTTTTATGCAGTAAATGAAGAGAACTTTCACTCAGATCTGAGAGCTACTGATACTAAACAAGCACTGCAAAAACTTATGCAAAAGACTTCTTTCCAAGCTACTGACGCAACAACTTCAATCTTCAGATCAAGAAGAAAACGAAAGAAATTTTTTATTTTATTTTATTTTATTGCAAAATAATTTAACTAGGAAAAATGATGACAAGATAAAAACCAAGAGAATGAAAAGAAAACTCTGTCTTAAAGCGCAGATCGCAAACAGAATCAGAGCACGAAAATGCTGCAAAGCAATCAAGACAACACCGATTCAAACACTTGCCTAAAAACCATGAAATAAATATTTTTCGTCTTTTGTTTTTTCTACCAAAAAATCAAATAACAAGCACAAGCTAAGGAAGGAATGCCCTAACCTGCTGACTGTGCAGCCTCAGACTCTAAACCTCTGAGAGGAGCTCTTCTCACCACATGAGGGGATGACTGCCCCACCCAAGCTGAAAAGCTACCTAACAGACCCGCGATTGTCACCAAGACAGCACGCGTGTACCCGCGTGTTGTTCCACTACAGAGCGCGAGCACCCGCGGGCTAAACCTAAGCAGGACGCGGGTATGTCTAAAAACCAAGAAAAATTACACACAGACAGTCTAGTCCTGAAAAAGGCTTCTGGTACTGACAACCAGAGTCTCTGACAGGTTGAGATGCTATCACTTTAACAGAAGAAACAAATTTTCAAAAAAGAGAAAAACTAATGTGAAGAAACACACAAAACGACAGACTGAAACACAAGACACTAAACCAACCAAGACCCAGACAGGATCCAGAAAGCCCCCTGAGATGATAAACTTTTGACAGGGGAAGAGGGGACTGCCTCTTAAATTCCTGGTCACTACACGCTACTGAAACCACTACAGGGCGCGGATATCCACGTGTTGTTGAAGGTTAGGGCGCGGGTCACCCGCGGGCAGGGCTTATGCAGGCCGTGGGTACCTCTGTGTGTCCCGAAAAGAAATGTCGAGCGTCAGTCAAGAAAAACCGGTATTGATGACCAGGTTCCCTGCTAGCTTTCGACTTAACAGACAACAAAAATAGCAAAGAAACAGAACCTTAAATTCTTTGAACTACCAAAAAGATCTTTAACCAAGTCCGGAAACCCTAAGAGTAAGACAAGTCCCCAGTGGAGTCGCCAATTCTGTTGTGGAGTTTTCCTACCCTACGGACTAATAAGCTAGGGTTCTAAGCTTATACGCAGATCATGACCCTTAAGATTTAACTTTTAACCTCCTACCCAAAATCTCAACCCCTTTTCTCAGGCAAACACGGGAAGAATGAACTAACCTCTTTATCGACGGTTGAAGTAGATCCTCCGTTGAGTTGTTATCTCCTTGCTGCTACTGCTCCTTCCACAAAGCTTCCTGCAATCAAGACAAAACTATGCATGCATGCTACTGATCTACTAGGGGGTTAGAGATAAAACATAAATCAAATAACATAGATGAGACTCATGTATTCGGGATGGGAAAAGTATCTTTTTTATTAATCTCAATATGAACCAACTTACAATGATTTCTGAGATCGGCCACCGTTCCTCGATCCTGATCCTGGGCTCCTCCTCTTCTTTTTGTCCTCCAACTGCTGCTGCTTGAGTTCCTCCTAAAGCTTGAGGCAAGGCTAAAGGGTTGGGACAAAACTGACTTGGCAATTTGGCAGAGTTTCTTTGCTATGATTTTTTCCTCCTTTGAATAGTACCCCTACCCCTCCTTTTATAGGCTAGAAGGAGCTAGGGTTTTAGGCGAACTCTCGGCCATGCATGGCGAAGAGTTCCAGTTAACTGACAAAAAGCCTCGTGTCCCGACGGAAACTTTCCTGATTTTTTGCTTTGTTAGGTAAACGCGAGCTGTAGTGGGTTAGCCCGCGGGTACCCGCGTGCAGTAGAAGGCTAGCGAGTGGTCACCCGCACCCAGTGAACAGTTAGGGCGCGGGTCCCTTGATTTAAGTGGTTTTTTGAGGATTTGTTCAGTATGGCTTTGGCTAGGAAGAGGCATGAGTTGGCCTGATGCCAGGTAAACCTGTGTGGTGCATTTTAGGGTTATAACACCCATATTACCTCCCTAAGTATACTACAGGGGGAGGGCATGTTAGGGTCCTTGTAACGTTCCCCAGCCCAATCGAGGGACATTATGGTGCAAAATAAACATAAAAATGAAATTTATAGCCAGATAAATTAATTCTTTTACTGTTAGATGATTTCCTGTAGCTTACAACTACAAATTTATAACAAATTTATCTATTGTCTATAACCATAAAATAGATGCATCTCAAACATATCAAATTAACATGAATGGAGCTTAATCATTCACACAAAAATATATAAATCATTCTCAATTACACAGAGTTCAAGCACACCAATAACACATGTAAATATAATAACAACAAGAAAAAACCACTTATTTTTAAACAAGAGTTGTGAAACCAGTTGCTTGGGACGAACATTCCACCCGACCATAGAATGATTGTTTCAAATATCAATAGCCAGTGACCCCCAAGATGAGGCTAGCAATCCACAAAAGAGGGTGGTTTCTCACAGTCCACTCACAACTCACAAAAATCACAACTCAACTGATATTCTCCTACAACTATCTTGATTTTCTACTAGCTCTCTTCCTCTTGACCTGCCCAACCTAAGGGATGTATCATTTCACTTATTTTAGTCCCTCGAGCATCCCATTAATTTATTAGGTTCTCTCTAGCACATGTAACCAGGAACCTATCAGCTAGAAACTCAAGGGAAATTGTTGCTAGAAAAATTATCAACAAACCAACATCAAACAATTGTTGATTTAGTGAAACTCACACTGGAGTTCACTCTTCAGGTCGAACAACTTGGCTCTTCAGTTTGTAGCTCCCATTATACTCTAATACACTCCATATTTCTCTACAACTCGCCCTCCATGGTTGCACCAGATTTCAACTTTGTTTCTTTCTCTCGACTTGCTCCTCATGCACCAAAACTCAATGTGTAAAACTGTTGTCCCAACACATACAAATTTCCTTCCTTTGGATTGTCTTTCTTGACTCACACTCTTCCCCAAGTTTATTGTACTCAACCCCCATGTTCTCAATAACTTTGGGATGTGACCACTCACACCCACCCTCTTACATGTATTCAATGATTGGCTTTGGGAACACTCAATTAAAATGGGAAAGTTCGTGTACAAATAACAAATTTAGGAAAATGTGTTGAATTAATATACATGGGTAATTCGCCTCGTGGACCCCTCTTGGCCATTATCCTAGACACTCCACTCTTTTGTGGATTAATTCAACATCCATCTCTTATCCATGTCCCCTTAGCAGCTGACATCACATTTTATTATTAAAACGTTGAAATAAATTTGCATATTACATCATTTTGGCCGTAGACAGACATTATATCTACATTAACATCAATTAAACTAGGGATTATAGTGGGGATGTTACATTCCCCCTCTACTACAATCGTGTGTTGTCCTCGATGCACACGATGTCTATATACATATTTATGCAAACTTACATCACAATACTTAGAGATACAAATCTACAATTTAACAGCTCCAATAGTAGCTCCAACCATAATCTCGTTTTCCTCTCAACTCGCCAACCCAATGAATGCACCATTCATTTATCAGGGATAACCCAAGGGATGTACCAACCATTTATCATGGATAACCCAAGGGATGCACCATTTTTTTTATCAAGGATAACCCAATGAATGAGCCATTCTTTTATCAAGGTCCCCAACGCAATTGGCTTAGACTCTAAGATGTAGTTATGGAACTCTAGTTGTTCAAAATAGATTCTAGCATTCTATTTTCTTCAAAATTGTCAAAAACATGCAAGTATTCTACCCGCATGTTTTCTTCATTCTCTCATGTAACATCTTCAGGACCGTAACATGTCCATTGAACCTTTATTAGCCCTATGGATTTATTCCTGAGCACTTTGACTTTCCGGTCCAGGATACGTACTGGTTCCACCCAGAAATCCCCTTCGTGCTCCACCTGGATTACATTCCAATCAATAATGTGGTTAGGATCAGACACATATTTATTTAACAATGACATATGAAATATATTATGCACTCTCATGGATGCGAGCAATGCTATAATGTATGCAAATGACCCTATATTTTCTAATATTTCAAAAGGTCCACAATATCTCACTGCCAACTTCAGGCAACTTCCCAATCTTAGTGAACTTCTCTTTGCCTTCACTTTTAAAATCACATGTTATCCCACTTTAAAATCTCTAAACACTATGTTCTTGTCTACATAACTTTACTGCATATCCTAGGAAGCCTTTAAATTCTTATTTATCTTTGCCATTTGATCTTCCATTTCTTTTAATAATTTTTTCCCAACAATTGCTCTGTTTGTTGGATTATCCCAAATCACTGGAGTGTTACATTTTCTGCCATACAATGCTTCAGACGAACTGATTTTCAATGAGGCCTGATACCCATTATTGTAGGAAAATTCAACTAAATGAATATAATCTTCCCACTTTGATGGTTGATCCATCACAGACATTCTAAGCATGTCCTCAATTATTTTGTTAGACCTTTTTGTTTTCCCATATGACTCTGGATGATATGTTGTACTAAGATTTAAGTTTGTTCCAAAGCCCTTGAAAAACCCCTCCACAAATTAGAAGTAAAATTTGGATACCTATCTGAAACTATTGCTTTAGGTACCCCATGTAGCCTAACAACTTCTTTCATGTAGATATCTGCAATATTTGTTGTCTTGTGTGTAGTCTTTACTCGAATAAAATGTGTTTCTTTATTCAAATTATCCACCACCACCATTGTTGTAGGAAAATCTCCCTGCGGACAGGTAGATTGCCTCAAAGAGCTTGACCCTAACTCTAAGACAAAAAATGATTAACGTGGACACTGACTTCCTTTCAAATCTATCTAAACTAACACATGAGAAGGAAGGATGACAGAAGTACCTTTTTATCGACGTTTGTCCCTGCACGCTCCGAGTTGCGCTCCAATCCTTTGATCCTCGCTAAGTTCTGCAGACAAACAAGATACAACCACTTCCTACTCTATTGATATTATCTTGAAAACAGATCTATCAACTAATGATAAGTTCATGTGACATTAGACACAAACTATAAAGAAACAGGCCAAGCGTGTCATATTAATGAGAATAACGATAGCAGTACTTACAATCGTAGATGCGAATGCGACAGCTTCGTCAAGTCCCCTTCGTCTAACCCTTGCCTGAAAGATCCACAACCTGGATAACAACAGCTTCACTGATCACTCTCCTTTGGCTGACTGTGTGTTTCCTCCAAGATCATAAGTTTCATATCAACAGTTCTTCCCCCTTTCCACCATCATAGAGCCTGTTTATATAGGTTAAGAGGAGGTTAACCTCTTGAGTTATCTTTAGAACAAGTTGGGAACTTCCTCCTTAGATCAGGGATTTCTTGATGAAACCAAGAATTCGAACACAACTGCCTCCTAATCTTGAAATATCCTCCCCTTATTCTCCTCAACGGGCCAACTACTGCCTCAGATTAGACAGCACTCCCTTAGAAGGGGCATCAGAGCGCTGTAACGCTCCTTGGTAAGCTTTAGGGGAGCATCAACGCTTTCAAGATGAGCAACGCTCCTTCAGAGGGGGCAACGGAGCGTTATAACTCTCCTTGAAGCCTTGTAGGGGAGCTCCAACACTTCTAGAGATGATATAGGGGAGCGCTCCCCCTCAGAACCTTTGTTTCAGAGCTCTCTTCAGGTGTTAAGAGTTATTTGACTTCAGTAAACCAGTTCTCCTTCTTCAAATCAAGCATATGAGATGCTATAAGTGTCTCCTTAGTTTCTTCGACATGGGAATATGTTTGAACATCATTTGCGACACTTGTAACCAACTTGCGACACTTGTGAAAGTTGTAAGGAAGACGCAACACTTATGACAATTGAGAGGAACATGCGACACTTATCCAGCTGAGTAATTTTGACGTGTAACAACCATGATGGAATCATGTTGGTTCATTGTTCTAGGCAACTTAGTAATAAAATCAATTATAATTTCTTCCCACTTCCATTCTGGAATGGGAAATGGTTGTAGAATTGTTTTTGGATGTCCATGATATGTCTTCACTTTTTGACATTCTAGACATCTAGCTATGTAATTAGCCACTTCCTTCTTCATTACCGGCCAAAATTGTTGGCTTCTCACAATTGCAATTGTCTTTTGATAGCATGGGTGCTCAACATATGGCACACTATTAATATCCTTCAAATTGCATTTTTCGTCTCACTGGAATTCAACACATACACCTTACCTTTGTACGTGAGAATTCCATCCTCTTTTAGCTCATAATAATTAAATTTCTAGTAAAAATTACCTTGTTGTAATGTCTCTTTTATTTTCAAATAATGGTGATCTGAATTTGGTGTGCTCATTGATTTGGTGACACTAGGGCAACTCCTGGAAGCAAATCAATAGAGAAATCAATGTCTCTCTTTGGTGAAAATCTTGGAATTTATTTAAAAATATCTTCAAAATCCCTCAAGACGGGATGGTCTTCAATGATTGCCACTTTGTCTTTGGTTTCCTCCTCCATATGGACTATGAAAATATAAAATCCCTTCATGAATCTCTTCTTCAACTACATAGCTGAAATCTCTCTAACATCCATAGCTCTTGGAATGCCTTAAATCTTTCCTTTCTCCCCTTCCTCATCAAGACATGTGATTGTCTTGTTGTAACAGTCTATGACAACATGATATTTTTCCAACCAATCCATACCAATTAGACAGTCATATGAACCCAATGGTCTGATGTTTACATATACCTTTGTGATAATACCATTCATGTCTATCAAGAAATATCTAACCAACTCACCGATCTTTCTCTTAGCTCCTCTGACTAACTGAACTAATGAATATTTCTTATGCTTACTTCTTTGCAAGTGAAATATTTCAACAATTTTAGCATTTACGTAACTATGGCTAGCTCTAGAATCAATCAAAATTGCTATGGGTTGGTTGTCAATCTTACCTTCCACTTTGATCATGGGGGATTGATACTTTGCATGTTTGTTATCCAAGGCTGCATAAATCCTTGGCATGCTTCCTCCCATGTTTTTCGTTGTTTCATCCTCCTGAATGTTGTGGAAAGTCTTCATTCTTTCTCCTTTATGAGGGCAGTCCCTATATAAGTGATTTCCCTCACATTCCCAACATTGAACAAGTTGTTTCCTTGGCCTTTTCTCAAATGAATCTTCATTCTTTTTCTCATTTTGGGCTTCCTAGCCTTTCTGATTTGCTTGGGAGTTATTTATTAAATATGGTGGCTTAAAACCTTTATGCCTTTGATATTTTATCCCTTTCATCTTATCATTCCAAGCCTTTTGGAAAATCGGCCTTCCTTTGCTTTGCTCATAAAGGTGTCTTTCTCTCATTATGGTTTCCTCCAAGGTCTTGGGGTTATCATATTGAATTTTATCACTATAGAAGGACGATAACCCACTTAGAAACCTTTGTATTTTTACCTTCTCATCCTTGATGAAGTCAACATACTTCAACAATTCAAAGAACCACTTCTTATATTCCTCCATTGTCATGGTTCCAAACACGTGTTCAAAGAACTATTTCATCTTTCTCTCATTGTAATTCTCAAAAAAAAATTCTCTTGAAAATATCCTTTGAACTGTCTCCATGAGATCCTTTTCTCATCGAGCTTCTTGGATTTCTTAAGTTGATCCCACCACATGTTTGTCTTTCCTTGCAATTTGTAGGTGGAAATTATAGCTTCTACCCAAGAGGGGTAATCATGCAGCTGCAGATATTTCTTCATTTCCAACAGCTAAGCCTTGACCTCTTCACCCGTGTGGTGTTCACCATTGAAATTAGGTGGCTTGATGTTCCTGATTTCACCTTGCAAGATGTATGCCTCGGGCATTATTCTTTGCCTCTAAACAAGAGACACACTTAGGTTGCTCCCTGGCCCTGAGTTTGCACAATTTATTCTAGTGGATTGCCTTGGAGAATGATGGCGCTTGGTCATGCTTATTGATTCCTATCATTTCCATAATCATCCCTTTTTATATGGGATCTTTATGTTGATACTTTTCTAGCACTAGCTTCTTACTTGGTGCCATAATATTTGTTAACTTTCTTATGCAACATGTTTAATCTCTTGAGTATCTCTTCTTGAGCTTTCATAATCCTTTCATTATCATCTCTGTAGCTCTGCACTTCCCTATGCAGACTTCTCATAATGACAGGCTCTTGCCTATATCTTCTTCCATTTGACTTTGTCTCATCATTCACCATTCTGATATGCATACTTCTAATCTCTTCCTCACAGATGTAAGATCCTTGATCATCTTCCATAACTCCAGTATTCATATAAGAACTTAAAATTTATTTATGTACCTCTAATTCTGGAAGCAATGTGCATGTAATAATCATTGTTAGAACATGTGTATTGTAAACATTTCATTAATTAGAGTACATGTTGTTTCCTTGTAAATTTACGAAGGACACATTGCATCAATTCACAATATGATTCTCTATATATATTCCTCTCTGAAATAGGTTTCCAATGGTTGTACTCATGCCCCAATCTGATCCCTGAGCTGAATTGGAGAAACTTTTGTATGAGGAATAGATAATACTAACAAAATATAATTCATAAAACTCTCATAATTTCAATTTTACGTTCCAGTCAAAATCTACAACAATCTGGAATCTTCAACTTTGTCAGTTTTCACTCCTTTTTCCAGACTTAGAAATTTTAGCAGAACTATCTATCTCTCAATCTATGCACTTTTGGAAAAATTTCACAAAGCCAAAGTTGTTTTTATTTATGAGTATATAAAAAGTCGACTAAATACAATTTTCCACTTTTTTTATCTCAAGGTCACTTTTGCTTCTCTGGAAATCTCAAAAATCCCCCTAAAGTGGCCCGAAATAGTGAATTTTGTTCTATTTTAGTGTCTTCATTCCAATCCCCATACGATTTATTCAGTTCCTTCATGGGTTATTTATATGTCTACTTTTTGGAATCTCCCCAAGAGTTTTGACTTAATTTGGACTTTTTCCAGTGATTTAGACCCATATCTTTAAAAACCCCCATTTTGCAATTTCTAACAAATCCAAGTAGAATTGGACAAGGGCCCTCTCTATTGATTTTGTAGGCCTCCTCTCTATGGAAAAAATCCATAAGTTTCATCCCAATATGTTTTAATTTTATCTAGTTATGGAAAAAAAAAATGGCTCCAGACTTTTTTTTTTTTGAAACTGTGGAACAATTCTGCTTACATGCAATCTGCACCGTCGATCTCAATTCGGACCATTGATATACTCTATATCGGCCATCAACAACCCATTTTCTCCTTTTGTGTCACAATACTTCCCCAAACTGTTGATCTGACTGTCGACCATCAACATAACTCCCCGACGACCGACTTGCACACAACTCCAACTCAGTAAACCTAGTCGTCGTGTTAAGAACCTGAATAGATCTACCAATATAATAACCACAAATATTGAATACATAATAGATACACAAAGCAAGATATAAGAAACCACACTTTATTAGAAGAAATCCCTTGAGGTAGGGCAACACCGTACAATGGATCCTATTATGGAAGGGATCCTCTCTTGTTCACTTGCCTCTTCGAGGGGGCATCCTCCTATTGAGATACCACTCCAAATACAATACTTCTCTTCATGTCTCATTACATTTCTTGAACCCCTTTATATAGTGCTACCATCACTTAAGAACATTCTAGAGGAGGAATCTTCTAGAAATATAACCTTCTAAGAAGTCCTCTTACATTTATTATTTCTAATTACCCATTTATTATATCTAACTACCATAGTGGGCCTTATTTAATAATATAGTGGACCTAGTCCACCTTACATTGAATGACCTCCACTATTATCACTATGGGCCCTTTGGGCCCCCCCACTACCTCTCTAGCTACCTTACATTCCATCCCCCTTATGAAACCATTGTCCTCAACGCTTGATGTACAACCATATCCAGGGTCCCATGGATAATTGTGGATCATAATGCTGAAGAAGACTGAAGAACCAAGGTCCCATGTAGAAAGGAAATCCACCATGCTGAAGTAGTCCAACCACCATTGTAAGTCTGGGTGCCATGTCCAAGTGCTCATGTGAACTCCTCGTGGAATATTTTGGAACTCAATAACCAACTCCAATTGATGCTCCAAAGACTGACACCTATCATGTGGATCCAAATAAGAAGATCCATCCACATAGTGGAAAAGGGTCGTAGTAGAATCTAGAATGAATAATACCACTGTAGAATATGTAGACTGAACGCTGGTAACTAGCTCCTGATGTGGGACATTGATGTTCTCTACAGAAGGTGGAGTAGAGTCATTAAATAAAATATGAAAGTGGTTGTCATCCTAGAAATAACAACTATCCATATACCAATCATTACAATCTGCCTCAAAATCATACCAAGCATATATTTCTTGATTATATTCATCGCTAAGGCCCTCCATAAGAAATCTCTCCTGCATTTTATTCAATGAATCTTGAATACTACGAAAACTATCATTGAGGCCGTCTGTGAGGCTGTTTGTGAGGCTATCTGTGAGGCCATGTACAAATGCATCCAATCTGTCATCCAATGTGTGAAACAATTGGGCTTTGAATGATTCAAGAATTTATTTTAGGTTTTGAGAGAAAATATCCATCTGAGCACCCTATGAACTCTTTGGTCCTGTAGCCGTCACGAAAAAAACCCAAAAAATAGACCCAATAAGTTTCGGCAGAAAATCGCGGCTTTTTATGGAAAAACCCTAAAAAATTGTTGAAGTTAAAATGCTCATAACTTCACTTCCCGAACTCCGTTTCGGCTGATTGTTTTTTTGAAATTGGGTGAAATTGTGAGAGGAAATCAGATCTGTAACTTTCTTGGGAAAATTCAGCCTCCAACTGCTACAAAAATAAAAAAAATCGCGCCGCTGTCCGCCGAAAAAAACCCTGAAAATGTGCAAATTTTAAAACTTCAATATCTTGACTTCCCAGACTTCGTTTCAGACGATTGTTTTTTTCAAATTGGGTGTTTTTCTGAGAGGGTCTCATATATACAACCCTTTTCTGCAAATTTTGCATAGAAATATACTGAAAACTTCAAGAATGTCTCGTCCCTCTTTTTTCTTCTCCGAAAAAAAATCTGCAAAAATAAAAAATATTTGCCAACAATGTCTGCCCAAGGAAAGTGCTCTGATACCACTTGTTAAGAACCAAAGACTGAATACAAAAGCATCACAATAGATATACAAGAACAATATGCAAAATCTTCTTTATTACTATCAAACCCTTAGGGTAGGGCAACACCATACAATGGATCATATTATGGAAGGGATCCTCTCCTGTTCACTTGCCTCTTCGAGGGGGCATCCTCCTATTGAGATACCACTCCAAATACAATACTTCTCTTCATGTCTCATTACATTGTTTGAATAGAACCTTCTAATAAGTCCTCGTACATTTATTATTTCTAATTACCCGTTTATTATATCTAACTACCATAGTGGGCCTTATTTAATAATATAGTGGACCTAGTCCACCTTACATTGAATGACCTCCACTATTATCACTATGGGCCCTCTCGGCCCCCCCACTACCTCTATAGCTACCTTACATGTCTATCATCGACGACCTTCGTTGGCGAATGGAAATATCAACAAATTCAGTCTATGCCCGACCATCGGCCCATAGACAATCAATGATCCCTGATGATTTTCAAAAACACTTTCCCAAATCGAATGATTTGACCATCGACCTTCGACCACTTCTGTTGGATGACGTCGTGATTGCTGATGTGGAATGACATGTGGATGTTGACGTGGAATGACATGCCATCCTGAGGTGTCAACTTGGGTGAGGTGGCATGAAACATGGATTATGATGTGGCATGACACGTGGATGATGACATCATCATCCTCTTTCCCCTATTGGCCATCAACCGAGTCTCTTGAATGACCAAACACTTTGCTGAATCGACCGACGCGATCTTAAGTCTTCCTTGGATAGAACTGGTGAGGGTCTGGTCCTTTCATTCTCAGTCTTTTGATGAGGTGGATCAATGCTATATCCACAGTGACATGCCTGTCGAGCCATAGATATCTTCCATGATAGCACGACAGGAGGATTTTAACATAGGCATTAACCTCCTGATGTTGGCCAAAGTGAGGGATCTTCATCACTTTTAGGATCATTAATTGCGTGATCTCCTTAATCCATGGCTGGGAGACTATGCATATATTCTTCCTCGTCGTCTTCATCGGATACCTATGTGGTGCAAGCATCACATAGTTCTTCCTGTATCCGAGGTTAAAGTCGTTGTTCTTCAGAGCTGGAATATGTCCGAATTGGGGTCCAACAATGCATATCCCCTTCGGGATGTATGCAGTGATCAACACATACTCAAAGTCATGTGGGATACTGTCGAGATTAACTGCGTTATCCAAAGGCGGTATGTATTCAGGTAATATTTACGGGATCTACTTCATGTTAGCCAGATCGTCGCAGTGCTTGCTTCGCTTCTCAGTTGCGGTTCGACTAGAACAATGTCTAGTTGACGGGGATGCTTGCAGTCCTCCAGTCAATGACGCCTGTATTCTAATTGACATAACTCTTTCATCCATGAGTTCCACAAGAATCTCCTCTACAGACTTTTCTAACGTGCTAAGTTCGTCCAAAATTCACACTTGCAACCAAAGAGATCAGGTAAGCGAACAAACAAGCGAGGTAATGAAACAGATGGTGAGGTATAGAAAGCACAGTGTGAAAAAATGAATTTTCAGTTAGCTCAGATAATCACAGGTGGAAAAAAGTGGTCCTGGTGCAGCGTTCGACGGGTTAAATAGGAAAGCGTCGTAAAAAATTCCTCCAATGGGCAGGAATGCATCCATCGATGCGAATTCGTCCGTTATGGCGCGATCCCAATGGTATTTTCATCAATAACTATGTTTCTAGCCATTCCATAGCATTATTTGAATGGTCGGGGCACCTCCAATGGTCATATAGCTTCACCGTGGCGAAGTCCCATTTTGCATGGTTCTGCTATTCTGACGAGGTTCAAATTCTGTAGATATGCCTTCTGCGAAGTCTTCCTTCTATTTTATGTAGCTTCCTACAGCTTAGCTTTCTTCCTATTGAGCTTCCTGGCCTTCTTTCCCGTGATTTGAACTTCTCTTACAATTTCTGGAATCCTCTTCCCATTTGTATTCTTATTCTCTCCTATTGAAAGAACTTCACAATGTTGATGTGCTCTTTTAGATTCTGAGGTTAATGCCCCTTCTCTTACTATTTCCGGGGTGGATACACTTATTTCTTGCATGGGCAAGTTCTTCAAGTCTTCCTGCATTCTTTCAACTTCAATAGATAATTCTCTTACCTTCTATTGCTTCGACTTATCTTCTTGTTCTTCTATTAGTTGCGCTATTTTTCTGGTTATGAAGTCCCTTAGGTCTTTCTTTTTCTGTTCTGTAGCTTCCTCCTCTGTTTTCCTTTTGATATGATCCTTCTCAATCCAAGTCTTTCCTAATAAAAGTGGAAAAGGTGCGTTGTTCTCAACAAATCTAATAACTTCAAAGTCCTCGTCAATCGATGTTCCATGGATAATAATAGGTACATTAGTAACTCTTCCACATAGGGTTATCATATTTCCTTTAAACAAGCCTATCCTTCCTAATGAAGGTACCATAGCGGGCCTTCCCAAAATTTCCCAAGTGCTTTCTGGCATAATATTCACATGTGTTTCTTCATCCAATACATGGACCTGTACCAGGGCATTCCATAGCAAGATGTCCTGGTCTTCTGCAATTATAACACAGTGTCAATCCTCTCTTTCTTTTAAACGATCCCCAACCTCTCCTGTACTGCGCACTGGGATCACAGTGATGTACTTGCAATCTGCAAAAATTCTTTCTAGGTTCCTGTATCCACTTATTAGTCCAAAAATTCTTTCTATGCATAGGGATAACATATCTTTCTTCATTTCTATAGAATTATTCAGATCAACTTTTTCTTCTAACTGAGCCCTAGTTTTCAGACTAGGACAAAATCTATCAAACATACCTAGATTCATACTTTCGAAGAAAAAATTTACACTTATCTTACTTTTATCAGAGCACAAAGCTTTAAGATCTTGCCTCTTTTCTTTCAGATCCAGTTCCTTTCTTAGCATGGGGCTTCGCAAATCAAGTAGAATATTGCGCACTACAACAACATATCTATGCACAAATCTTTCTCTTTTCTTTACTTTAGTTCCCAACAATCACAGTTTCATGTCTTGACAATGGAATGATTTATTGGCACAGGGGCAGACCCAGGGTTCAACGCTTCAACAACGCACCAACAAAACCCTAACTACCAACCCTTTCAGTAACACCTGCAAAGAAGATGAAGCCTCACTCGAGGTAGAGGCAAGGGGGTTGTAGGACTCAGGTGTCTACAACCAAGCTGGGACACAAATCTATGATTATAACACTCTTCAGAACACTCAAACAAAAATATGCGTTAGTTTATCAGTCTCATTCACATCGTAGAATAAACCCTAAATATAGATTTGTGCAGTAATAACAAGATCAAGTACTTCCATTCACTCAGCACTAAGCATTAGGTCAGATCTAGCATTCATTTGCCATCAATAGAGAACTAAGCATCCATATATCTATCTAACATATATAAATATCAACACACTAACAGATAAAAAACATAAACAACATCAACAACATCGCACAAAGCACATCAAAAACAGGATATATGTGGTTCACCCCAGTGTAGGGATACGTCCACTAACTTCTTCTCTTCTTCTTTATTAGTCATCAATCTTCTTACATTCATCTGCTTCTGTTCATAAAGCCACAGATCCAATCTTCGCAACTAGATAGGTGATCTACGCACTAAGCACCTGATCCACCTTCCCAACAGTAGGTCAAGGTACAAAGCCAACTCCTCCTCTGTCAAGAACAGAACCTCTCATACACAGTCTATTTGCACAAAGCCTCTTACAATCACTTGCACTTAGCTCTGCAAGTCTTTAACACATTCTTGCACAAAGACAACAATAACGACACTTTCTTGCACATAGCCAACCAATCATGCACTAAGCCAATCAATAACTCTTACAACATATGGTGCACTTAGCCAACTATCCAGTTTACATCACTTGTGCACATAGCCAAAAAATTCTCTCTTTCTTACATCACTTAGCTACTTATTTATACATTTACAAAGAGGCCTAAGCATGGGTAAACCCATGGGATGAAATCCCATAACCCATTTCATAAACCCTAAAACCCTTTGCTGGGTCCACAAGCCCGCAAAATGAGTGAGATTTTGCGATCTCTGCTTCGCCTTGGTGCTCCGTCTTCGACGAGCCTGTCAAAGTCCCAAAAGTGGTAAAAACGACCAATGTTTCCTCAAAACTTGGTCAAGGGCCAACACCAACCATCGGCATGTCGGTCATTGATGACTTCTCTTGCCCAATTCAAAATACTTCACTGAATTCAACCGACCTCTGACCACCGTCCCATCGACAAATTTTGTTTCTTATTCGGGACACTTCTCCGAATCAGTCGACACCCGACCACCGACTCATTGGCCATCAGTGATTAAAAACACTTCGGTAGATTTGGCCAACCCTCGATCATCATCCAACAATGATCAAAGATGTCTTATGGACAAACCAAACTCCTCATCATTTCGGTCGACCCGACTATCAGCCGTCAAGGATTCCTCTTGGTGAACTTTAACACTTAGAAATTTTTTGACATTTTTCTAATTGATCTGGACCATCAATCCCTTCTATTTCATGAACCCCCAATTTAATCCTAGTCATTGATCTCATCAACCTTTTTAAATGGCCTAATCCTTAGGAATTTTTAAATTTATCATGATGAATCCTAGTCATCGATCTCGAGTTCAAAAGAGATCTCAGGTCGTTGGTCCACCAAATTGCCTGTAACTCTACAGGTGGCCATTAAAACTCGAATTTTGAGTATTCCAGGTCGAATTTCGATCTGCAACTTCATCTCTCTACTCCATTAAACTTGTTAAACTGTTGAGAGTCATTCAAACTCATATTTTGCCCACGTATTTGGGGATTTCTCTCTAAATTCTTTTTTTTTCCCAAATCGGTCACAAACAAAATCTGCAACAACGAATATTACTATTTTTCTCTAATTCGATCCCATACAAGCCTGGTGTTTGAACTAGATACCATAATGTAACGTTCCCCAACCCAACCAAGGGACATTACAGTGCCGAATAAACATAAAAACGAAATTTATAGCCAAATAAATTAATTATTTTACCGTTAGCCAATTTCTTGTAGCTTACAACTATGAATTTAAAACATGTTTAGCTATTGTCTATAATCATAAAAAAAATGCATCTAAAGTATACCAAATTGACATGAATGCAACTTAATCATTCACACAACAACATATAAATCATTCTCAATTACATAGAGTGCATGCACAACAATAACAGATGTAAATATCATGACAACAAGATAAAACACTTATTTTTAAACAAGAGTTGTGCAAACATCTGCTTGGGACTGACGTTCCACCCAACTATAGATTGAATGTTCCAAACATCAACAACCATTTACCCTCGAGTTGAGGCTAGAAATCCACAAAAGATGGTGATCTCTCACAATCCACTCACAACTCATAAAACTCACAACCCAATTGATATTATCCTACAACTATCCCGATTTTCCACCAACTCTCTTCTTCTTGACCTATCCAAACTAAGGAATGTACCCCTTCATTGACATTAGTCCCTTGGGCATCCCATTCATTTATCAGGATCTCTCTGGCATAGGTAACTGAGAATATATCAGCTAGGAACTCAAGGGAGCTTGTTGCTAGGAAAACTATCAACAAACCAACAACAAAAAATTGTTGATTTAGTGCAACTCACACCAGAGTTCACTCTTCAGGCTTGACAACCTAGCTCTTCAATTTCCAGCTCCAATTATACTCCAATACGCTCCAAATTTCTCTAGAATCCACCCTCCATGGTTTCACCAGCTTCCATCTCTATTTCTTTCTCTCCACTTGCCCCTCATGCACCAAAACTCAATGTGTAAAACTGTTCTCCCAACCCATACAATTTTCCTCCCTTTGGCTTGTCTTTTTCAACTCAGACTCTACCCCAAGTTGATTGTAATCAACTCCCATGTGTCCAATAACTTTGGGATGTGACCACTCACACCCACCCTCTTACATGTATTTAATGATTGACTTTGGGAACACTCAATAAAAAATGGGAAGGTTCATATACAAATAACAAATTTTTAAAAAATGGGTTCAATCAATATACATGAGTAATTCATCCCTTTGACTCCTCTTCTCCATTAACCTAAACAATACCCTCTTTTGTGGATTAATTTAGCCCCCATCTCTTGTCCATGTCCCCTTAGCAGCTAGCATCACATTCTATTATTAAAACATTGAAATAAAATCCACATATTACATTGTTTTGGGCATAGCCACACATCATATCTACAATAGCATCAATTAAATTAGGGATTATAGTGGGGATGTTACATTCCCAGCCTAACCCACTTACTCGAGATACTTTATTGATGTATGAGGCCACCTTCCTTGAATAAGGTCCACTAAATAGTTGGTTAATAATCACTTATTGTAAAAATGGTCCTCTTTGTTAGAAAAGCAAGATTGTAGAGCAATAAAATGTGGAAATAAAACACAGAAGATACACAATACAGTAGAGACACAAACATACATGGTTCACCCAATGTGGGTTACATCCACCAGAGAAATTGGCAAGTCCTTCCTTTATTATTATCCAGCAAACAAAGGGATACAACCTACAACACATCCACTGTAACTTCCTCTTCTTTCTCTCACAATCTCCTCTCCGAGGATACAATATTCACATTCGTCTACAACCACAATACAATTCCCTCACACATAAAATAAGGTTGTCTTGTGGGGGAAAAAACCCTAACATAATTTCTACCATCAAATTAACTACAAAATTACAATATTTGAATCAGGTATCCTATAGTTTCTTTGACCTACATATGAATTAGGAATATAATTAGGCTCCACAACTAACAATCTCCCACTTGGAGACTGATCACAACAACTCCACTGTTGTTGTACCTATTGGACTATGATCCACCTTGTACTTGGAAAATTTATCATCTTCGCCTTCATGCTTGAAGAAAAACAAAAACTGAGCATGAACTCAGTTTATCCCTGGTTACTACCTTCGTTAGCATGTCTGCAGGGTTCTGGCTAGTATGCATCTTTTCCAACTTCAATTTTCCATATTCCAAAATGGACCATATGAAATGGTACCTGAGATGTATATGCTTAGTTTGATAATGGAAGGCTAAGTTCTTTGCAATATGAATGTCACTATGGCTGTCACAGTACAACCTACTATTCTCATGTTGTTTTACCAATTCCTCCACAAACCTTTGTAAGAAAATCATCTCTTTACTAGCCTCTGTAGCAACAACATACTTTGCTTCCATTGTTGAAAGTGAAACAACCCTTTATAGTTTTGAAATCCAACTTACTGTTGTTCCACCTACAGTAAAAACATACTCCGTGGTGCTCCTCGTGCTATCTTTATCATATTTATCACCAGCCATATCTGAATAAAAATATTCTTGTAGAATAGTGTCTGAACCTCCAAAACATAACGCATGAGTATTAGTACCTCTCAAATACATCAAAATCCACTTTACTTCCTCCCAATGTTCTTTACCTGGATCGTTCATAGACCTACTCATAACTCCCACTGCATGTGCAATATTTGGTTTTGTGCACACCATCGCATACATCAAGCTACCAACTATGGATGAATAAGGGACCATGGACATGTATTCTATCTACTCCTGTGTCTTGGGACACATTTACTTGGTTAATTTGAAATGAATGAACAAAGGTGTACTAACTGGTTTTGCATTCTTCATTCTAAACCTCTCTAACACATTCTCTATGTACTAACCCTGAGACAATGTCAATTTGCGATTTTTCCCGTCTCTTGTTATTCTCATACCAAGTGTTTTCTTTGCAGCACCTAAATCCTTCATCGCAAATGAATTAACTAATTTATTCTTATGCAGATTTATATCCTGCATGTTAGACCCTGCAACAAGCATGTCATCTACATACAATAGCAAGATAAAATAACTTCCATTTTCTAGCCTCTTAAAATAAACATAGTGATCAAAATGACATCTACAATAACCTTGTTATGTCATAAACCTGTCAAACTTCAAATACCACTTACTTGGAGATTGCTTTAGGCCATACAAGATCTTATTCAACCTGCATACCAAATTCTCTTTCCCTTTAATCGCATACCCCTGTGGTTGTTGCATATAAATCTCTTTATCCAAATCCGCATGGAGAAAATTCATTTTTACATCTAAGTATTCAAGATGCAAATCTTCTACTGCCACGAGACTTAAAGTGGTCATAATCGAAGTCATTTTTACAACAGGAGAAAATATTTCATCAAAATCTATACCTTTCTTCTGTGCAAACTCCTTTACAACAAGTCTGGCCTTGTACCGTTTTTTACCTCCATCTTCTTCCTTCAACTTGTCAACCCATTTATTCTGCCATGCTCTTTTTTCTGCAGGAAATTGAAGCAAGTCCCAAGTCTGGTTATTTACCAAGGAATCTATTTCCTCTTTCATGCCTTGCTCCCACTTCTTTTTAGTGTCTACCTACATTGCCTCTTCGTAACTTTCTAGTTCACCAGAATCAGTCAACAATAAATAATACAATGAAGGAGAGTATCATTCTTGTAGTATTATCTAAAGAAATAATCAAAGCATCTTGTAACACATCACCTCTTACATTTGCTTCCTTATTTTTCTCATGTTGTCCATCTCTTTGTTTCTTTGGAGCTCTGCAGTCTTTCTTCAGATGCTCTTTCTTCCCGAAATTCCTATACCCTATCTTTCCCAGTCTGGATTTGGATCCGCCCTTCTTAGAATTCCCACAGTTCCCTAGACTCTTTCCTATTTCCTTTTCTCTTCCCACATTCTCCACCGTCAACGCATTACCTTATGTCTCCCTTGTTCTTTTTCGTTGCATTTCTTTGCTAAGGATAACACCGATAACACCATCAAATTTCAAATTGTTTGAATCCGAGATAGAGTTACTTACAGTTATGACTAAGCCATTCCAACTTTTTGGCAATGAGCACAAGATTATAAGAGCCCTAACCTCATCATCAAAGTTCACTTTTACAAAATTTAGTTGATTAGAACTGTATGAAATTCATTTAGATGATCTATAATAGACCCACCTTCTGACATCTTCATATTAAATAATCGATTCATTAGAAATACCTTGTTGGAGGCGGATGGTTTTTCATATAGTCTAGTTAGTGCCTTCATCGGATCCTTCGTTTTTTTTTTCTTTCGAAATATTGAAAGCCACCGATGTTGCTAGGCACAACCATATCATTCCTAGTGCCTTTCTATCAAGAACCTCCCTTTCTTCATCCTTCATGGCCTTCGAATTCTTTTCAATTTTGCCCAATGGTAGGAATAGATCCTTCTGATATAAATAATATTTCATTTTCATCTTCCATAGCTGGTAGTTTTGGCCATTAAATTTGTCGACCCTAAACTTTCCATCTTCTTCCATTGCTCCCACTCGAACTAGGAACCCTCTTTTCATGTGAGTTTCCTTTGGTTTTAATACCAGTTGTTATAAAAATAGGAATGTAGCGCAATAAAATAAAACAAAAAGGATACACAATACAATAGAGACACATATATACGTGGTTCACCCAATGTGGGATATGCCCACCAGAGAAATTGTTAGGTCCTTCCTTTATTATTATCCAACAAATGAAGGGATACAACCTACAACACATCTTTTATAGCTCCCTCTTCTTTCTGTCACAGTCTCCTCTCTGATAATACAATATTCACATTCGTCTACAACCACAATACAATTCCCTCATACATAAAAGAGGGTTGTCTTTTAGGGAAAAAAAACCCTAACATAACTTCTACCATTAGATCTGCGACCTTATAATGAATGGTTCAGATTGACTATGAAATTGCAATACTTGATATGTGCATCCTACAATTTCTTTGACCTGCATATGAATTATGAAGATAATCAGGCTCCACAACTAACATTCTTTATTAATAATACCTAAATTAGTTAGTATGCCCTAATTATAAGTGGACCCACGGGTAGTTAAGATTCTCTTTTGATAGCTATATATTGAGTAGAAGGTTATGTAATGTTTTGTCAAGAATATTTATTGTATTCTGAGCTTTGATATAGGAGGTTGCTCCATTGAAGAGGCAAGTAAACATTGCTCTCTATTTTTTATTATCAATAGATATTTCTTAGGGTTTATTTATTTTATTTGGTGTTCTTTGGTTTTGCACTACATTTTATGTGATTTCTCTAATGTTTTGGGGTTAAGTACATTGCAACAATGTTGGTATTAGTCATTGCAGTATCTCAAGTGGTTCTCAACATAGAGTAGCATATTTTGAGAATTAGAGACCATAAGATTGCAACCATTCTAAAGAATAGAGGATATTGACAATATTGTAACAACTTGGAGTTCATGCACAACATTGCAACTCTAAAAGCACCTCAACGATTTACTTATCTGAAACTCTAAAAGAATGTCAAAAAATCAATCCTTTGCTCAAGTTTTCCAATATGGGTTCTCTAAGGCTACACCAAAAACAAAATCCTCGTAAGCCCTTAAAGATAGAGGCCTTCGCATAATACTAAGAACATAAATCAAATTTCAAATTCCACAAAGGATATGTGTTGGTGAGGTGAGTGGGCTATAAATTCCTTGTTTACACATCAGTTACTCACATGACATATGACCAAAATCGAACTAGTAAAGTAAGACATGGAAGTTTCAACGGTAGTCGTCAACAATTGAACCAATGCAAATTCACTAAAGTCAAATGCAAAGAGTTCTTAGGTAAATACATATGCTTTTCCATATCCTTGGATTTTGGCTTCCTTTCAGTTGTTTAGTGATGCAATTTGGATGTTGGACATATGGGGTTTGTAATTGTTTCTTAGTAGTCATATGCGTTGCCCACTAATTCATTCATTGAGTATGGGGGTCTAGTTAGGTCACTTGGCCTTCTTTTGAAAGATTCCCACCAAGCTAATTGGGTGGGTTTGGATTTAACATGAAAATATTGCATGAGGAACTACATGTTAGTATTTAATGATTAAAGAATTCAATTCTAAAGCTCAGAGCTTAGATGTATGAAGACTCTTATAGTTCAAAGAGATATTGAAACTCACTAATGTAGGATGGAATCCTACCATTTAAAGATTTTTTGTCCAACCTCTTGTATACAAAAACAAGAAACAAAGTTAGACCAATTGTGTTTTACATATGAATAGTTTTACTTGGTATTTAAAGCAACACATAACCCAAACAAGAAACAAAGTTAGACCAATTGTGTTTTACATATAAATAGTTTTACTTGGTATTTAAAGCAACACATAACCCAAACAATTCATAGCATAGTTTAATAGAAAACTTAATTCTCACAAGGTCTGTGAGGCTTGTGCAAATCATATAGTAAATGTGATCTCTCCATAAAATTTATTGCTATCAACCACTCCACATATAAAAAACAATACTCCAAAATTGCTATCAAACACTCCATATATAAAAAAAACAATACTCCAAAATTCATTCATCACTAACCCATATTCACCTTTCAAAAACTAGAAAAATAGTGATATGTTTTTACTTACACATCTAAAGCTTCATAATAGAACCGAAAGGATTAGACCATCTAAATTTGTTCATGCACATGCTTCTTTTGTTCTCTTGTCTAGCATACTAACTATGCTTCATTGATTTATTCTTCCACTCATGTAACAATAGGACCATTCTAGAAACATAATAGCTTAGAGGTTGAATGAATAAATAGGGCAAGTGTTTGGAGTGGCATGATCATAGAGTCAACAATGGAGAATGGTAGCCAAATCCACAAAGCATCTCACCAACTTGTCGTTACATGCCTTTTAGCTCAAGCTTGTCGTAGCTCTTACGACACAATTTTTATATATCAAAACAATTCATGAATGGTCACTGGAACTTTTACTCAATGAACACATCAAAATATCAAACTGAACTTGAGTAGACTTGAACGGGAACATAGAAGCAACATAGAACATAATTAAATATGATAAGGGAGGTTTTATGACTATTTTAATTAACAAATGAATTTAAAAAAAATATTGTATTAATATAAAAAAATGGATTAAGGAAAACATTTTTGAAAGCAATATCACATTTACAAATAGTCTATTTCATTCTACCAATTAACTTTGTTTATCAACATATTTTGTATTCATTACATTGAAAAAAATATTTTAAATATTAAATTTAAATTCACATAAATGTTATGAATCAATTAAATTTTTAAATGTGAAGTTTAATTTGTAATCCTAGCTTTAAGTTTAAGGGTTTTAAAAGGGTTCTAAAAGAGAGTTATTATTATAATAAATATATATAAGAGGTGTAGGCTAAACTTTCTATTTTTTGGGTTTTTTTGGCAGGAATCCTGTCAAGTAAATTTGGATACAATAGCTATTTACTATTATTTAAATTGCATTTTTGAATGTATAAATGGATTCAGCTTGCTGAAAATTGAGACACTCAAATTATACAAATTTAATCACTCAAATCTGCAGATCCAACCATTCATCACAGGATTTCAGACAAAATCAAAAGAAAAAAGTTACCAGAAAATATCCAAAAGATAGGAAGTTTAGACTACTACTATCTATATATAAGATTAGATATAGATAATAATGTCAACTCTGATGATATAGATATAGATTAGATCATTAAAATTGAATGAAAGAATAATTGTGAAAAATAATCATTCTATCTGCGGTACTATATAAAAGCGAATGTCTATGTTCCCTTTAACCAAAAAGATTGACAATATCCAGCCTGCTAAGCAGCATAAATAGGTAAATTAAAAACCAGAAAATCTGAATTGCTAAAAAAACCCGCAATATCCAACTTGCTATGCCGCAGAGACAAGTGGATTAAAAACACTCCACAGACTGCACGCATCAGTGAATGCTGCTTAGCAGGCTGGATATTGGCGGCCAAGACTCGGACCCCTTTCCCACATCAAGAATATCGGGTGTCGTGCTTTTGAACTCCAACACCAAGTTGGGTTAGATGGCTGTCAGTCCACATTCTTTACTCCTCCCTCACCTTACTCTCAAGTTCTCCTTCATGCAAAAATGTCGGAGTTGTACTATCATTACACTCACATCATCTTGAGATTTTCTGGTTACTGCTACCTCTACAAGCTTCTTACAAGCAGCGATAGGGCCTCCTCCAAATGGTGTCAAATTAGGTTGCTTCTGGACACAGAAAGGCCTCGCGATATCGACTGGTTCTTGATTACTAACTTTATCCCACAACCCATCTGATGCCAGAATTAAAAACTCGCAGTCAGATGTTATTTCAATTTTTCTGCTGTCTGGTTCAGCTGTTATCCATTCTTTCATGTGTGAATCGCCTATTGCCCTAGATACAGCTAAAGATCCCTGAACTCGCCAAACTCCGTGGCGGCGATCCACAATTCCACCCAAATTCTCTATCCGTTGTCTCTCGTCCTCCCTTCCAGCTCGATGATCACATGTAAGGGCTTCAGCAGCACCATGTCTGCTAATAACTGCTCGACAATCCCCAACATTGGAAACCACTAAGTTACCATTTATAATTAGAGCAGTTACACAAGCAGTACCGCTGCCAACCTCCTGCTTCAAAAACTCTGCATCTGTTGTTAAGTACCCAGCTCTAACAGCCTGCTCAAGAATATCCTCTGTTTCGTCTTCCATCCCGAGCATAGCGTCCAGAATATTCTGTCCCATATTTTCGGCGGCGAAAGCTGCAGCTTTCCTACCGCCATGACCATCGAAGACGCCAAAGAAGGCCTGTTTGGAATGACCAAGAACATTGACAATGGCCTTGTGGGTATCCTCCATGAACTCTCGCCTACCCTTTTTGCAGGAAACCGCATAATGAAAACCCTCCACATTGACCTCCATCGGCTGCTCCACGGCCACACACGGCGCATTCAGGTCCGGCGACTGGAGCGGAACATCGAGCCTCTGCGGGCGTTTCCTCTTGAACAGAGGTGAAGAGCACTTGCCGTCAAAGGAGGATCGGCAGGAGCCAAAGACCGAGGAAGAATTCCCTGCTACAATGCAAGCCATGTTCACAATCTGCGGTGCCTGCTGCCGTTGTTTCAATCGAATAGTGTCTTGCTCGGAGCCTTTTAGACGTTGTGGATTGTTATGCGGTATCCGCTGAGCATTTATATTATAGAGATATTATAGAGATTTAGCATTTAGTCAGATTTAGGAAACTTGCACCGTCAAACACCTCTGTACGCGAATACCACCGTCGATTATTATCTGTAATACCACCTGGCACCGACTATGAGCTCGAAGACGCTGAAATGGTCTAAAATTATAGAGATACTCCTGACCACGTTTCTCTGGTTGAAGTCCCCGGTCGTCACGAAGGAAACTCGCAAAAGGTTAAATTACTTATTATGAAGTTGATTAAAATTAACAGAAAAGAAATTTGCAATATGAGATCTATCTTCGGATGGGACTTTACGTGGTAAAGGAGTCAATGATGGCGATTGATAACGACCCCGCGACATAAATGTCACGCGGGATGGTGTATGCATTATTAATATTAATATTTTCGATATTAACAGAAAATAAATTAATATTGTCGATATTAACAGAAAAGAAATTTGCAATATGAGATCTATCTTCTGATGGGACTTTACGTGGACGTCCATTGGCGTGGCAAAGGCGTCAATGATAGCGATCAATAACGACCCCGTGACATAAATGTCACGCGGTATGGTGTATGCATTATTGCATCTGAATTGTTTCATTCAACGACGTATACACCACTCTATACGGCGGTTAATGCTTTGTCACGATATTATGCCAATTATTGGAGGTAGAAGATTATTGGATCGAATGATGCCAATAATTCATAGAAGTCTATGCAACCTTTTTTCCAAGAAAAAATTACTCGATATTATATTAAAAATATAAATCATTTACAAAGCAAGCTCCGTCGAGCTGATAATCAGGTGAAAATGAGACCTGCAATTTCGCCAAGCAATCGATAACAGATCGACAAAGGGAAAATTCCCACGATGTAACGGACTTGCTTCCGCCGATCAGACAGTGTAGATTGAACATCCGGTAGGGGAGAATCGAATGCTTAAACAACCCATGAGAGGAACAGGCAAAATGAACTATAAAATGATGCAGTTCAGGGCGCTCGCCCACCCCAATCAAAATAGAGTGATATTCCCATCGTTGTAATGAGTGTTGCCACTGATCCGACAATGGAGAATGTACAGTTTGAAGGGGAGATTCAATAGCTTAAACAACCCACAGAAGGAGCAGGCTACATAATGAGAAAAAGCAATGCAAGTTCAGAGCTCTCGCCCACCTCATTCGAACAGATTTATATAGGTGATGGGACTTTCTAGTCCATTCTCACAATGGAAAATTGCTAGTCTCCCCACCTCACCGTTGAGGGCTCTTTTAGATAGTGCATCCGCCTCCTTGTTGTGCGTTCTGGAGAAATGTCGGAACTTAACATCCATGAAATGCTTTGAGAGCAGCTGCGTTTTATCCATCCAGCCTTCTATATGAATCGAGTGGAGCTTACACTTATTGTTGATCCAATCTATAATGATTCGCGAGTCACCAAGGACTAGAAGGTGATCGAGCGACCATAGAGAGGCGAGGGCTAGGGATGTCCACAATCCCAAAAGCTCTGCTTTAGTATTCGTGCCCTCCCCACAGTTTAAGAACCAATTTGTAGTTCTCTTTGGATGAGTTTTGAAAATTCCACCTGCCCCGCAGCGTAGGCCAGTGGATGCAGCAGCTCCATCGAAGCACGCCAGTGTGTATCCATCTGTTAATGAGATCTCACAAGTCTTTGGAGCAAAATCCTTGTTTGAGGGGGGTTGCCAATGAAAAGAGGCCCAAACTCTGTGTAATACCCCTTGTATGGAAGGAGGATGATCTTCAAAGATCGCAAAATTCCTCTCTTTCCATATCTTCCAGCAGATGTGAACAACTAAGCTCGGGGGGGGGCTGACTTTTGTGAGTTCCAGTCAGCAAAGCAGGCCATGATCGTGTGACCTCCCTAGACTACAGATAGAGAGAGGGACTTGATCAAATGGAGCCAAACCTCCTTCGTAAAATCACAAAGAACCATGAGATGATGCACATCTTCAGTAGCGTGTTTACAGAGTGGGCACATGCCAGGTCCTTCCCAACCTCTATGTCTGAGAGCCTCCCAGGTAATAATTTTCCCTCTACCCACCAGCCAGGTAAAGAGCTTTAGTTTAAGCGGGACCTGCCATTTCCAAATGTGACGAATCCATGAGTGGTCTACCTCCAGCCTCATCTGATGAAGGATGGCGTCATAAAGATTTTTAACAGTGATGGAGCCCGTGGCATCACCCCCGGCCCACAGCAAGAGATCAAGATTATTGGTGAGCGAGATCCCGACACCTTTGAGGGCCGATGTGTAACAGCTCCATTCAATGGCCAGCGAACCATCAAGGGACAGGGATCCACTGTCCAACCAGTCATCCAGGAGGGTTAAGTCACCGGTCGGAAATTTAACTTGGGCCAAGTAAGTGCAATCCTGCGCCTCAAGCCGCGCGCACAACATAGGGGAGAGGATCGAATGGTCACCCAGACCAAGAATCATATCCCGCCCAATGTGAATGTCCGTCCCCTTAACAGGTTTCCACCGTAACCAGTGGAGAATTACCTGGGGGGACGCGACCATTCCTTTCCATAGAGGAGAAAACCAATGTTGTTTGAGAGTCGGCTTTCTGATCCAGTCATGGAGGGATAGGGATCCCATATACTTTGCTTTGATAAGTTGGCTCCAAATGCTATTGTGGGTGAGTGCTCTCCAGAAGGAGCTGGTCAGGAGAGCTTGATTGGAGGTGGAGAGAAGCTTTATCCCCCAGCCCCCTGTCTTCCGAGGCTTGGACAACTCTTTCCAACTGCAAAGGTGAAATCGACGCTTGCAAGCCTGATCGTTCCATAAGAAATTGAAAGTGAGCCTCCGAAGGATCGAGATAATCTTTGCAGGTAAACGCTCCAGTGACATCCAGTAGACGGCTAGGCCTTCCAGAACCGACTTGACCAGGATATAGCAACCCCCAATCGACAGCCATTTATTGCACCAGAAGCTGATTTTTTTTTCAAAAATTGCCACAAGCCACTTCCAGTCGCAAGGTGTAGAAGATCCCAGTTTGAGATGGAAACCAAGATAGGAGAAACCTTCACTTAGATTATAGAAAGATAGGGGTATGGTTCCCTTTAGGTGTTGTAATTCTGGGCCCAATAGTGAACTGAGGATTTAGTGAAATTTAGGGACAGACTCGAGGCTTGACAGAAGAGTTGTAGTGTTTCTTTTAAGACTAGCCATTCCCCCTAGTCAGCTTTCAAAAGAATAAGCACATCATCACAAAACATAAGATGAACTATATTAATGCAATTGGAGAACTTTAAGCCCGAGAGATGGTGATCATTGACTCTTTTGGCGAGAAGGAGGCTGAGTCCTTCCATGATCAGGATAAAAAGAAAGGGGGATAGTGGGCACCCCTGACGGAGGCCCCTTTCACTCTTGAAGAAGCAAGAAGGCTCACCATTGATTAATACCACAATGTTGGCATTTGTAACACAAGAAAGAATCCATTGACTGAACTTTTCTCCAAAGCCCACAGAAAATAGAATTAATCTTAGAAACTCCCAGTCGATATTATCGAAAGCTTTTTGGATATCTAACTTCAAGACGAGTGCTTTTAAATTTTTTTGCTTGATGGTATGTATGCACTCATGAGCGGTAGCAATTGCATCTTGTATTCTTCTGCCTTTTAAGAATCCCAACTGCTCTGCTGAGATACACCTTTGTAGAAAGGGATTAATTCTATTAGAGATCACTTTGGAAATAATCTTGTATACTAGATTGAAGAGTGAAATTGGCTGGAAGTCACTGAAGGCAAGTGTGAGATGTTGCTTCGGGATTAAGACAAAAAAAGTGGAGTTGAGGCTCCCAATTACCTTACCTTTTAAGCGTGAATCTTCTACCATCTGGAGTAAGTCCTCTCCCACTAGGTCGAAGAAATGGAGGAAGAATTCTGACGTCCAGCCGTCAGGCTCAGGGCTCCTGTCTTTCTTGAATTTGTGTAGAATGTTTTTTATCTCCGGCAAGGTAACTGGAGCGTATAAGGAGACAGCTTCCTCTTCAAAGACAACCGAGGGGTATAGACTGGCAGTATAGCACTTTTCCTGTATGTTGAGACTGTTCTGTGCACTGTAAAGGTTCTTAAAGTAACAGACCGCTTCTGCTTTTATCGCCTCCTGTCCACGAATGACCTCCTCCCCGGCATTTTTTATAGACCATATACTCTTTTTAAGTCTGTTGAAACTCGCTACCTTATGAAAAAGCTATGAGTTGGAATCTCCACATTTAAGCCAAGTGGCTCTGCTTCGGAGCCTCCAGGCGTATTCTTGTGAGCAAAGAATAGAATTCCTGTTAGACTCTAGAGACTTCAGTCCGGCTGCCTCCTCTGATGATAATGCAGAAATAGATGATTTCTTGATAGCTTGTATAATCCCATTCTCCAGCATGACAAGTCGGGCCCGTTCCTCTTTTTCCTTTGTATGAAACCACGATCTGGTGTAGTCTTTTAATACTTTCAATTTCCATGCCAGTCGTCGCTGAGCATTTTCTTCCGTGTTAAAACAGGGATCGCTCCAAACTGTAGTAACCAATTGATTGTAGTCTGTCTCCAAGATCCAATTATGATTGAATTTGAAAGGGGATGAGCATATACGGTCTGGTGGTCTCAGTTGTAAAAGTATGGGAGCGTGATCGGAGAAGTAGGGGAGCTCAACCCTCGAGTCTGGAAAAACAGTAGATGACAAATACTCTTCAGCAACAAGAAATCTGTCTAACCTTCTGGCAATGGCATCCAGTCCCGATCGGCCATTTCTCCAAGTGGGGACAAGTTGAGCTGGTAAAATATCAATCAGCTTGTTAGTAACAAAAATATTCCTGTAGAAATCTTCGATAGCCCCCGACTCATAGCTGCCTCCCCAATTCTCTGTGGCAGATAGGATGATATTGAGGTCTCCACCAACAATAAGTGGGATGGAGAGAATTCCGCTGTCTGCCAAATGCTACCAGAATCTCTTTCGGTCTGTGCAGGGGCCGTAAATATTCAGAAATGCAATTTCTCGAGAAGAAGCAAGGCAATGTCCCAAACAAAGGATGCTTCCAGTAGTCAAAGTGGGGCTCAGGTCAAAAATACTTGGCTCCCAAGCTACCAGTAAACCACCGGAGTTACCAACGGAGCTAACAGCCACAGTATACTAAGTAGGACAAAAATGAAACACAAAATCTTTGGATTTCTGTGCATCAGTAAGCGTTTCTTGCAAGAAGATAATGTCCGGCTTTGTATGCTCCATGAGTCTTCTGAAGGAGGCAGCCTTGAGAGTGCCTCCGATCCCTCGAATATTCAGGGAGAGCACTATCATTATTTTGAGCGTGCCAAGGCCTTCATTGCTCTAAGGGCCTTTCCTTCCTGTAGCGAGAGTTCTGGAGCACTTTGAACGGAGTTCTGGAGCACTTTGAACGGAGTTCTGGAGTTCCTTTTGTTTCCTGGAGCTTCTCGTCGGAAGCGGGGAGAGATCAGTGCCAATGCCTCTCGCCCATGCTATAGCTTTTTCAACTTTTACCAGCCCCAGGGAGGATGAACTTCCAGCCTCAACCCTGGGGCGGATGTGTTCTTTGCCCCTGTAAATAGCCAGTTGTGGATCTTTTTACTGTAGGAAAGTAGTTGTGGTCGATGAGGCCAACACTTCTATAATATTTGGGTCCACATCTTCTGACTGTCCAAAGCCTGGGGGCTCCATGGGTAGAGCATCTGGATCAACAAAAGGGGGGGGGGAGAAATAGGCAGCCTGGTCGATGAAGGGTTCGATGGAGGGGCGGCCGAGGTCTGTGGAAGGTTGTCGGGAGATAGATGTGGTGAATCTTCCCGGAAGGGAGTCGGGTCAGAAACTCTATTAATGAGCCAAGGAAAACTATGAAAAGTGATTTTTTCTGCCTCAGTAAGAGTCGAGTATAGGGAAGGGTAGCTCTGGATAACTTTGAGCAGAGGAGAATCCGTTTGTCCTATAGTTGTGCGAGAGGATGGTGAGGGAGGCACCTCCAAAAAGTCGAGGGAGGGGTCAGGATCCATATAATCTGGTGGGTTGAGGAGAAGATCTCTTTCTTCAGTGTGGTCAAGAGAGGGCTTACCCGGACAAGAGCGACGAAGGTGATCCGTTTCTTGACAGATGTTGCAGCGAAAGGGGATCCCGAGGTAGTCCAAGGGCTGATGAAGCTTTCGTCCTCTCCAAGAGATCTCCAAGGTTTCCGACAAACCTGTAGATGTGTCCATCTCTACCAGGACTTTTCCCACTTTCCTCGAGGGGTTGTCCAAGAAACTAGTGTCAAGAGATATAAACTTCCCGAGAGTGTCTCCAATCGCTCTGAGGGCCTCTTCGTTCCAAAGGTGAAGGGGGAGGCATGGAAGTAAAACCCATAAATGTCTAAGCTGGAAGTGGTCTATGTCTGGGTTAAAAGCCAACCTCCAGCACTTCAGCATGAGACTGTTGCCATCATAGACCCAAAATGATGAGAGTAGAAGAGAAGCGTCTTCTGGAGTCCTGCAATGAAATCCGAGCCAGCCTCTCTTAAGATAGAGAGTTTCAGGAGCGTATCCTAAGAGTGGCACCCAGTGCGTGCTTATCTAGTCCTCCAACTTTTGGGTGCAAAGGCTATTGTAGGAGATTCGTCCCACCAGGGAGCAAGTGGACATTTTGCAAAGATTTTCAAAACCTACTTCATTCCCCAGCACAAGGCGGGAAATCTTTTTTTTGGCCTTCCAAACCTTATGACCTGGGGGAGCTCTTTGAAAAGTGGGAGTGGCTTTGTGATTGACTTGGACAGTGGGGTGAACAGGTAAGGAAGAGAGCGGAGTAGATGGTACTCCAGGTGTAGGTAAATCACTGATCGGGGCATCTGAAGTTGAAGTAAGAATCTCATTTGAAAGGGAGGTCTTGGCAGGAAAGGGCGGATTCCTGGCTGCAAGTGTTTCCACTTTATCAAATAAGCCTTCCTGTACCCAGATGATCTCATCAGATGGGTGCATCAGTTGGTTGGTTAGTGAATCCATAAGGAAAACTAAGTGGTCCACCTCCTTACCACTTGGGTGAGGGACAAAGCAATGCGGGCCAATGGGAAAGCTAAATTAGGGATGATTTTAGACCATTATAGAGCTAACATTTCAAGATTATCTCTATAATTTGACTATTATAGAGCTAACATTGAAGTCTAAATTAGGGATGATTTTAAAGATATAAATTTATCATAAAATATAAAATTTTTGGCAAATCTTACTAGTTTTTAATATGCAAACTATAAATTGTTTGGAGAAAATTTTGTAAAAATATTCAAATTTATGAGGATTTTATATAGTTTCTATAAATCTTGGGCTACTTTTAAGTTAAAATAATTTTATTCTATAGAATTTGGTTGAAACATTTTTCAAAAGATAATAATTGAAGGTGGTTTGTTATTCATAATAATAATAATAATAATCTATTTTTAAGGTCACGACCAAGCCACACCAAATTGGTGTATGAGACCCCAAATGTATAATGCTTAAAAAATAATAGAATATAATATATAAATAATATAATGCATAATGGTGTATAAATAATATATTAGATAATAAATATAATATAAATAAAATAATGCATAATAATAAATACATAGTACAATTTTTTATATTTAGATGTGGTGATTGGTGAAATTCATTGAAAATGTAATTAATTCTACACATTGAAAAACGTGAAGGGAGCAATAACACTTCAATTCTATCAACCAATTAAAAATGAGAAACACAAATATTTTTATCATATCCAAAAATATATATTTGTTTTCCTATGTTAAACATTACATTACATACACAAATTTATGATAAAAAGCAAATTAATGTCACATAAAAAGAAAACTCATTGTTATAGTCCCATGGCATGGACTAATAAAAAATATACTTCTAAAAAAATAGGGAAGAAAATAAATATATTCGATAAACCTTAGCTTAATGAATGAAAAGAATGAGACAAAGAGGAAAATGAAATATCTTAGTCAAATATTACTTGGTTTACATGGTTATGGTCATCGGGGATGCTCTCTACACTACTCTAAAGGTATATTGATATTGTGTCATACATTTAACTCTAATAACATATGGCATTGTAGATGATGTAGACACAATCTATAAAAAGAAAAATTGTAAATTGTTGCTACCTTAACCTTGCAAAACGATAATGTGTAATGGTGTGATTGATTTCAATCGACATGTCAAATTCTCTTTCTTGGAATTGTTATATTGTTTGCAAGCAAATAAATAACAAGTGAGTTTGAAATCCTTCGCTTCTACTTTAAATTGCCATAGTTGTATTTGGAAGCCTAGGTTTATTATTTCTTCAATATATATGTATAGTTTTATTCTCGTGGGATTTCATGTCAGAATTTTTGGGATATCACGTATTCATTGTTATAATCTACAATATTTGCAATTTTTCCATAGTTAACCAAATTTTTTGACGAAAATTTAATCAGCTTGACATTATATGTTTCTTCAAAATTACAAATAATTCATGAAACTGATTTTATGTAATTTTTAATTTTTTTTTTTAGGTAGAAAAATCTATCATAACTTAGTTGTGAATCTACGAGGTATTCACTTAGTGAGATTCCTGTGACATAGCGTTTGTGTTCGTGGGATATTACGAATATCCCTAATTTTATTAGATATTGATAAATACCTCACAAAATCATTTTTTTAACCTCCTCCCAATACATATTTTCGATAAACGAAACCCCTATTTTTACTAGATACTCATTTTTATACCCCCCAATACCTATAAAACCTGTGAGACCCCACATCCCCCCAATACCTACAATATATTGATTTTATTTTTCACAATTTAAAAACCCCCTTTATAAATGAACTGATAAGATATTGGTCAACAAGGTGAAGCCCCCCGTGTGTCAATCAATAGTGAGGGAAATCATCATTGGTAGTTATTTGCGAATGTGGGCTTACACATTATTGTTATTCAAAGATTCCAGGTCGAATTTCGATCTGCAACTTCATCTCTCTACTCCATTAAACTTGTTAAACTATCGAGAGTCATTCAAACTCATATTTTTCCCACGTATTTGGGGATTTCTCTCTAAATTCTTTTTTTTTCCCCAAATCGGTCACAAACAAAATCTGCAACAACAAATATTACTAATTTTCTCTAATTTGAGCCCATACAAGCCCGATGTTTGAACTAGAAGCTCTGATACCATAATGTAACGTTCCCCAGCCCAACCAAGGGACATTACAGTGCCGAATAAACATAAAAACGAAATTTACAGCCAAATAAATTAATTATTTTACCGTTAGCCAATTTCTTGTAGCTTACAGCTATGAATTTAAAACATGTTTAGCTATTGTCTATAATCATAAAACAAATGCGTCTAAAGTATACCAAATTGACATGAATGCAACTTAATCATTTACACAACAACATATAAATCAATCTCAATTACATAGAGTGCATGCACAACAATAACAAATGTAAATATCATGACAACAAGATAAAACACGTATTTTTAAACAAGAGTTGTGCAAACATCTGCTTGGGACTGACGTTCCACCCAACCATAGATTGATTGTTTCAAATATCAACAACCATTTACCCTCGAGTTGAGGCTAGAAATCCACAAAAGATGGTGGTCTCTCACAATCCACTCACAACTCATAAAACTCACAACCCAACTGATATTATCCTACAACTATCCCGATTTTCCACCAACTCTCTTCTTCTTGACCTATCCAAACTAAGGAATGTACCCATTCATTGACCTTAGTCCCTTGGGCATCCCATTCATTTATCAGGATCTCTCTGGCATAGGTAACTGAGAATATATCAACTAGGAACTCAAGGGAGCTTGTTGCTAGGAAAGCTATCAACAAACCAACAACAAAAAATTGTTGATTTAGTGCAACTCACACCAGAGTTCACTCTTCAGGCTTGACAACCTAGCTCTTCAATTTCTAGCTCCAATTATACTCCAATACGCTCCAAATTTCTCTAGAATCCACCCTCCATGGTTTCACCAGCTTCCAGCTCTGTTTCTTTCTCTCCACTTGCTCCTCATGCACCAAAACTCAATGTGTAAAATTGTTGTCCCAACCCATACAATTTTTCTCCCTTTGGCTTGTGTTTTTCGACTCACACTCTACCCCAAGTTGATTGTACTCAACCCCCATGTGTCCAATAACTTTGGTATGTGACCACTCACACCCACCCTCTTACATGTATTTAATGATTGACTTTGGTAACACTCAATAAAAAATGGGAAGGTTCATATACAAATAGCAAATTTAAAAAAAATGGGTTCAATTAATATACATGAGTAATTCACCCCTTTGACCCATCTTCCCCATTAACCTAAACAATACCCTCTTTTGTGGATTAATTCAGCCCCCATCTCTTGTCCATGTCCCCTTAGCAGCTGTCATCACATATTATTATTAAAACATTGAAATAAAATTCACATATTACATCGTTTTGGGCATAGCCACACATCATATCTACATTAACATCAATTAAATTGGGGATTATAGTGGGGATGTTACATTCCCAACCTAACCCACTTACTCCAGATACTTTATTGATGTATGAGGCCACCTTCCTTGAATAAGGTCCATTAAATAGATGGTTAATAATCACTTATTGTAAAAATGGTCCTCTTTGTTAGAAAAACGGGATTGTAGAGCAATAAAATGTGGAAATAAAACACATAAGATACACAATACAGTAGAGACACAAACATACATGGTTCACCCAATGTGGGTTACATCCACTAGAGAAATTGGCATGTCCTTCCTTAATTATTATCCAGTAAACAAAGGGATACAACCTACAACACATCCACTGTAACTTCCTCTTCTTTCTCTCACAATCTCCTCTCCGAGGATACAATATCCACATTCATCTACAACCACAATACAATTCCCTCATACATAAAATAAGGTTGTCTTGTAGGGAAAAAAACCCTAACATAATTTCTACCATCAAATTAAATACAAAATTACAATATTTGAATCAGGTATCCTATAGTTTCTTTGACCTGCATAAGAATTATGAACATAATTAGGCTCCACAACTAACAATCTCCCACTTGGAGACTGATCACAACAACTCCACTGCTGTTGTACCTGTTGGACTATGATCCACCTTGTACTTGGAAAATTTCTCATCTTCGCCTTCATGCTTGAAGAACAACAAAAACTGAGCATGAACTCAGTTTATCCCTGGTTACTACCTTTGTTAG
>ML778805.1:503147-521241 GCA_009831015.1 Picea engelmannii | reverse complement strand
AGGCAGGGAGTACTGGTATGAAAGACGAGAATACCTTGAAGAATCAACAATTTACAGAGAACTCAAAGAGGTAATTAAACGAATTAAAACACCCAAAAACATCCCCTAAAAACCCTAGAGGCTCCCCAGTATGGTCACCAATTTTTCTATAGTGGGAAAACCCCCCTATGGACTACACTAGGGTTCAATTGTGTAGGTAGAGCTGACCTTTTAAAGTCTCCTACTTTTAACAACTATCCCAACAATACCTTAAATTCTGCATCCGATGTCGATCCTTTTGCATTCGGTCGCTCCTCGACTGCAAGTCTCCTCCCATGGATGACCAACATTCACCAAAAGACAAACAAGAAACTACGAACATGCATCTTATATATGAATTAGTGGGTTAGATGTCATAACAAAAATGTAAATCAAACATGAAGATTCAACACATCATATGGCAAGACGGAAAAAGTACTTATTTATATTAATCTCACAAAGTCACTTACAAAATGAGATTGGTGTCTTCTTCTCAAACCCATTCCTAAGCTCATCTTCACCAAGCTCCAACTGCTTCCATGTATCCTTCTTCTCTCACAATTATCTTTGGAGAAAGGGGCATAGGATTATGAATGAGGAAAAAGCCAACAATAGGGAGTTCTTGCTCAAAACTCACAATGTGGCTGCAAATTATTGGGGCAAAGGGGGAAAGTGAAATGGGCAGAGTTTCACTGTAGCTATGTTTCTCTTTGGAATGAAACCCCAACACCTCCTTTTATATGACAAAAGGATGGTTATTTGGTTGGGTGATGAGCTATAGGTGGTGGATTAGTTGGGAAACTATCCAATAGCCCGTAATCTCAACGAATCCCTTGTAATTTTTTATTTTTTGCAACTTTTGGGGGTATACGCAGGGTGTAATGGTGCATCTAGTGTATGTACGTGGGAAGTAGTGGGGCAGGGCACGTACATCTTCAAAAATTGTGTTTTTAAGAAGTGTTGTTCAGTGTTGCCTTGACAAAAATGGACTTCGTAGAGGACATTCTTCTCGACTATTTTAATGAGTGTGAAGGAACAAGGTCACTCGACTATCTTTTCAATTTTAGGGAGTCTGAACAAATCTTAACTATGGACTCCGTGGGTGTTCCTTTTTCATAAATTTAGTCCCTCAAGCCCGAAAAAGAGGTAAACTTATACCCGAGAATATCGTTCTAGCGAACTGAAGTTCCTAGAGCATACCTTTGTTCATAAAATTGACCATCCGGACCGAAAAAGGGGTAAACTACAGTCGGACAAATGTGCCTTCAAATTTTAGATTGGCGAGAGTGAACGACAACAAGATCGCTCATCAATATTTTCATATTTAGAGGGTCTGAAAAGGTCTTAAAAGAAGACCCATTTTTAGGGTGTCTTGAGGGCGAGGTCAAGAGTCATAACATATCATACATATGAGGCTTAATCTCATAATCAAGACAAGACTAACAAGGACTCCCAAGCCTAAATTCATTCACAATGGCATAGACATGAAAATGAAACCAGGATATACCTAGGGCATCCATGTGAAGGTAGGCTCTACCACTAAGTTAAGACACTTCTAGAGAAGCAATGATGGTTCTGTGTCACAATTCGATGGGGTCAATCATATGGAAAATAGAAAAAAACAACGAGGTGCAACAAGTGGAGGTGGAATCCTAACTTAGATGCACAAAGTTGGAAAAACAAATTTTTACCAAAAGACCTTAAAAGTGCCCCATCTCTCAAAAGGTTTTCCCAAACCAAAAGTAAAGTGTATCGTAACCTCCAATGAGAAACTCAAGAACCACGTTAAATGATTTTCAAGCCAGAAAAAATGACAAAAGGGGTCAAAAAATAACAAAAAGGGCCAAAAAAGTCTATAAATATAAGATCGAAGCTCATTAGCACCATTTAAAATTGAGAATTGACCAAAAATCCAAAAAACCCCTTTGTTAAAGAAGTTTATTTTGGGATCTTCAGTGGATGAAACAAACTTCCACTGGACCAAGTAAGTACTAACTAGATTCTCTTGCATTTCCATACTTTCCTTTTCCATTAGTTTTAGTTTTAGTTTTTTTGGGGGCGTGCACCTTTAAAAAAGGTTGGCCCTACATGTACGCGGGCTGTCCTAGGACAACTCCTGTATTCCCATGGGAAGAAAACAAACTTTCGGCGTGCATACGTGATTATGTCCAATACAACCCACATACACCCTCAAAGATATGAAAAAAATAAAAATGAAATCATTAACTCTCTTTTGAACTTGTCATTTTGCAGAATGTATGTCCATTGGAGAGAGAGGGAGCATGAGGACATTGATATACATGTCAATGAGGACCCTGAAGCTATGGCTGCATTGAGACAATGTGATTTGTGGAAGTTATTTCGGTGTCCATTCATGAGGGCACAACCCAGGATGTTGAATGCCTTGATAGACTATTGGCATCCTGACGGTGAGGCATTTATGCTCGAGGGGCAGTCCTTGAATCCAACGACTGAAGACATTTACCTTTTGACTAGCCTCTCGAGGAGGGGTGAACTAGTCAACTTGCGTGATTTCCCCCCTTGGCCTCACAACATTACAGAGATGATCAAGCTCCATTGCGAGGCTAGCACTGAGAAAGTAGGTTCTCAGGTGCCAATTAACAAGATTACCAACCTATCACTCAAAGTGATAGTTTTACTCATTGGGCATATTACTGGATTTGTGGCTTTACATCAGGCCTCCTAGGCGCACATGCATTGTGTAGTGCAATGCTTGAATGCATAGATATTTTACTGGAGCACAACCATGCTAGACGGCATGAAAAGACAACTCACCAAGTGTCGTGGGAAGGACAAAAAAAATTTGGATTTGGGACCATTTTTTCCTCGTTGTTCTTCTTTGAGAGTCCCCAGTCTCAATCCGTGAGAGACAGTGCGGGGGCATGTGGCCTCCCTCCTGGAAGTGCGTAGATGGGAAGAGTTGCTTCCACGACCGGGGGGGAGGAAGGACCATAGAGGCCTTTGATGACGCATTTTTTGACTGGTGGGCATGACATATTCTAGCGATAGAGGACTACCCCTACATTGGGATCAACGTTTCCAGGGATCTGGGCATGTCCATACCTCTCGGAGCGGAGAGAGGAGAGATAGGTACGTTTATTTTTTAATGTTATTTAATTTTTTATTTCTTTTTATATATATATCATTTTTTATGGGAATCAGAGTATCTAACAACTATGTATCGGTTTATGTACAGATGTTGGGCTAGTGCATCCAACAAAATTCTCGAGGACCACACGGTGTCCTCGAACAGAAGCAGTACCATCCACTACCACCAGACCAACAACAACAATAGGGGGACCTAGCCAGAGAGGCTGAGAGATTTTTGAGACAGGTAGAGTGGAACCTCACCGTGTTCACTCGCGCAGTCCCTATGGCAAAGATTGAGGATATCCCACCATTGATGCAACCTCACATAGTTGAGGTTCCACAAACTTGTGTCCAACTCTTCCGACGTTTGGAAAATTTTGTGGTTCACTATGGAAGGGCCAACAAGCCCCGCCCTTAGCTTAGGATGGACCACTTACGTGTCAGGGGCACTTTCTGTAAATTTTTTAGGGAATAAGCCCCGTGATATGTAATGGATATGTATTTTTGAGGTGCTTAAGCCCACTTATGTACTCTGAGACTTTCGATATATATATATATATATATGCGTATTTACATATTTTATGTCTTATTACATTTATTTACAAATGTATTTACATGTGTATGTGTGTGAGTTTTATTACATGTGTGCAATATGCCAATATAATACTTGATTAGCTAGAGTATCTATCATTTGATTCAATCTTAGGAACATCACTATACATAATGTAATAAAAACAACATTCTAAGAGACGTAAACTAAGAAATCGTCGATGTAGAGTAGGATCATAAACACGATAAACCCCGTTTAACTAGGAAACAACCAATTGTGCATCTAAGTAGACCCAGAGGTAAGAGATACCATGCAACAAGGCATCACGAAGTAACTTTATTACTGCATTGTATTAAGCGACATTATTTGTGGTGTCACCTAAATAGGTACCTTCAGAAGATAGCAACTAGCCTTGTGGTGTGAAGATCACCCAAGCTGCGGAAGAAAGCCTCCGAGTGTGTTGGCTAGCATCATCAGTGAACCCAAAAAACACCTCTGATTCACTTGACATCTACCACAGTGAAAAAGATGATATCAAAATGACATGTCCATAAAACAAAAAGGACAAAACAAAGTTGTATAAGAACTATACATATATACAAGAAATCACCCAAGGCGACCCACCTATGAGTAATACCTCTTGAGATAGATCCCATTTCTAGGCTCCTCTAAAGCGTTCCCTTCAAATTAAACCAGACGATAAGTGCCCTTATTTAATACCTCCTTCACGATGAATGGTCCAAATCACATGGGTTTGAACTTGTCTGCCCCAAGGGGATCCTTATGTTGGTCATAGACCAAGACAAGGTTGCCTTCGGAGAAAATTCAAGGATGAATGAATGGATCATACTGACACTTCACTCTTTTCTTTGAGCCGAATTAGCCAAGGTTGCATCACGTCATTTCTCATCAAGATACTCGAGATATAATAAGCGTTCCTCAAGCGGTGAAGTGTCTGGAAATAACTGTACTGCCAACTTAAGAGATGGGATATGGCATTCTATAGCCGGACTGCTTCCAACCCATAAACGAGTTGAAAAGGTGAGAAGTTGGTGGAAATATTTATAGATGTTCAGTAGGCCCACAATGCCGAGTGCAACATCAAATTCCAATTTAACTTGGCTGAATTGATCGTTCATTGTAGAATGGTCTTGAGAGACTTATTCACAACTTCCACCTGACCATTCACTTGTGGATAATAAGGTGATGAGTGTTCTTGCCTCAACCCTATATTTGAATTTAACTTGGACATCATTTTTTTCTTAAAGTGACTTCCATGGTCAATGACAATCTCCTTCAAGACGTCGAACCTTGATACTATCTAATTAAACAAGAAGAGAGTTGTTGTCTCTCCATCATCTTTGAACATTAGAATAGCTTCGACCCACTTTGTAATGTAGTCTACTGCTACAATGATATTATGGTGCCCCCTGGATGAAGGGGGTTGGCATGTGGTATAATCAATTCCCCACTTAGTGAAGGAGCCAATTGTAATGATGGGAAACATAGGATTGTGGTGTGCCCTCATCTTCTGAGAGAAGATATGACACGAGTGGAACTTCTTGACCAATTCAACACAATATTTGATTAACATCAGCCAATAGTAACCGACTTGTAGAATCTTTTGGGTTGTTGCCCACCTGGACAAATTACCACCACATGCTCCAGCATGGAAATCGTTAAGCACGAGTTCTGATTCTTCATGAGTGAGGCACCGATGAAGGATGCAATCTACACCTTGCCGATACAAAGTGTCCTCAAGTATGAGATAGTTTTTTTCCTGATGGTGTATACGTTGATGCTCATCACGAGATGCAGAGGAGGGGCACTTCAAAGTCTGGAGATAGACTAGTATATCTCCATACCATGGATCAGAAGATGAAATCAGAAAAAGATCTCATTTAATCGATGATTCTTCAGGTGTAACATCACTTGACTCGATTGAAAGTTCGGAGATAAGTTCCGCAAAAACCATCGAATTTTTAGATTTCATGGAAACAAAATCTAAATCAAATTCCTAGAGTATAACAATCCATCTATTGATCTTTATGTCGATTACATGTCATGTCAACACATATTGGAATGGATTCACAATGACAATGACGATGGTCTTGTGAAACAAGATATAATGATGGAACCACTAGACAACATGTATTGCTACCAACACAAGTTTCTCAACATTGGAGTAGTTGAGCTATGACCCAACCAGGCCTCAGATCAGGTAATAAATCACATGTTCTTAGTGTATATCATCCTCTTGAACCAATACCATACTGATGGTCGACTCTGTCGCGACCAAGTACAATAATAAATATTTATTATAATTGGGTGGCCGAATTAGAGGGGCAGATGTGAGGGCACGTTTCAATGCTTAGAATGATCACTAAGAAGATTCATCCCAAAGGAAAGGGACACCCTTCTTCAATAAATGCATAAACCCTTTAGTGATCTCGGCATAGTTTGCGATAAAACGCCAAAGAAAATTGGTTTTTTTGTGTAAACTTTGAAGATGAGGGACTATGTAAACTCTAAAGATGAGGGACTATGCATGGGGGAGGAAATTGAACTATTTACTCAACCTTTAGAGGATCAACCATGATCCCTATTGTCAAAACTATAAAACCTAAAAGACGACCCGACGTCATGCAAAAACTACATTTGTTTGGATTCAAGCGAATTCGATAGTAGCGACATCACTCAAAGATAAGTCAAATGTGCATGGGATGATCATCTCTCTTCCAATATCATGATTCTAAATCATAGAGATAAGCCTCGACTATGTGTTTGAGATCATGGAAAGAGAAATACATGGGTCACTGAAAGGTGGCTCCAACATTTTTAAGTCCAAAAGGCATCTTCCGATAAGAAAATGTACCCCATGGACAGATAAAAGTTGTTTTATGTTGGTCGTCGGGCTTAATATGTATCTGAATGTATCTCAAAAACCCATCCATGAAATAGAAGACCTCATAATGGGTTGGCCAATGGCCTTCCAACATGCCAAAGACATCACACATGTCAAGTCGCCCTCGTCAACCACTGTACAGAAAATATTCCAGCTAAAAGTTTTAGTGGTGTAAGCCACTACTATCTGAAACACGACGTGATATGGGAGATGAGGGTTCAAGTCGGTTGTATCATGCATGATATTTCCCAGATTACATGTCTCAACAGATCCTAAGGCAGCTAGTAGAGCCTTTCTCTGTGAAGGGCAGCTCTGGAGGACCTCCAAAGAAGACATCGCGCAAGGGGTATGTGACAAATATTCCACCACACAGTAGTTCTGAGAGGCCCTCGCATTTGGATTATGCAAAGCCTTCTTGAATGCCCCTTTCGAGATGCATGTCATTGTTTCTTCCATTGTTCTCTCGATCTTGAAAGGAACATATGGGTTTTCTTCTTCTTTACCCTTTTCAACATTACTTGGCATTCCATAATTGTGTGCCCTAGTAGTTATTTGAGCTTCACCTTTCAACATATAGACATCCAAGGTCAAGGGACTACTAGACGACTAAGGGGGTCCCTGACTACCCCCATCTGTGTTCATAGAGGCTTGAATTAAATTTTTCCCATGTGCAAATGGGTTTGTTAACAGAGCAGGTTGTTGTTGTGCCAATAAATTTTGGGCCTCCGTGAGACAAGGGCACAGGTGAGTCAGGTGGTCGTCCATGCAAAGGTTACATAGATACTTCGACTTCTTTCTCTCTGTGTTTCCCCCACCAACATTATTGGTGGGTTTCTTTCACTATTTCTTCTTCCTGTCGACCTACTGATTAGCCTTCGGGTTCGTCAATTGCACATTGTGTACATCCAACGTCTGAGTAGGGGGATAAGCTCAACTAGAGGTTTGGTTGGATGTTGTCTGATATATCGACAATTGCTGCAATTGATTTGACAACTGATCATCGAGCTTCGCTTGTGCTGAACCAACAATGCCATCGACATGTGGTCCAGACTTTTCTCTGGTCTTTTCAAGTATAGACCTAGATGAATCTAGCAAAATTTCGTAAAGTAAACTAGACTGAGAGTAAATAAACTCTAACTATTGAGCTCTCATAATATCTTCTTCTTCTAAAAAGACCATCGACATTGCTACGTCTCTGGATAACTGAGGGACCAAAGACTTGATGAACCACTCCAGTAGGAAAGCCAGTGGGATTGGTACCTTTATCAAACTCTTCTGGCATCTCTATTCTTGGATGTGATCAGAGATATGGTCCGCCTTTCTCTTCTCAAAGTTGGCCAGCAATTCGGTGTCAACATTGTATCTCACAGGTAATTGAAAATGGTTTAAGAAAACCATTTCCAATTCACCAAAATTAGAGTATATTGATCGGTCAAGATCGATGTACCATTTCGTGGCACTCCCAATGAGACTGCATTGAAACGAACACAATTGTACGAAGTCATCTTTCAATGAGTTGGATGAGCACCATAGGTGAAAGGTAGTCAAATGATCACTTGCATCTTCATTAGGTTTTCCTTCAAACTTTGGAATGTTCGAGGGTAACTTGGTCAACATAGGAGGCCAACATGGATCGTGACAGATTGGGTCATTTAATAATCTTGACAAGTCTGGAAAATGCAAAGTTGCCAGAAATGGTTGCTTAGGTTGTTGAATATGTATAGGAGGATAGGGACCTAGGTTTTGGTAAGAACCATGGCCTAGGATAACATTCGAATACTGCTCTTTTTGAGACGTCATCGACTGACGCCCATAATAGGAAGTTGATGGTTGGGATGGAATTGCTCCCCACGTTGTGTTCCAAAGTTTCTCGAAAGGGTTTCCCCCTACCGATCCGAAGGGCATAGGTAATGATCCTTGCTCAGGGTTCCATTGACCATGGAAGGGGTTTCCCTCGGTCGAAATCCCCGACGAGGGAACTGATCCCTGCCACAGATTCCAAGGTCCTTGAGAAGTGTGTTCCCCCTGTGCAGGAATAGTACCCTACGCAGGATTTTGTGATCCAAAACTAGGGTTAGCCCTAGTTGAGACGAAATATGAAAAGAATTCGTTGTTACCAAACACGCCGAACAAAGAGGATGATAAATAACCCATTGATGTGGTACTAGAAGAAGGGCCTTGACTACCTGCTCCAAATGAGTTGTATTTCATGTTTGGCCAGGCAGGTTGCTGAGAAGCATTGTCGAGCGAGGGGGATGAAGGAGATATATGACCCCCGCCATAAGTGATAGAATTATAGGGGGCCAAGGTGCCCCCAATGGACCCCTCCAGAGGAGCGTTTGATCTCCCTTCCCACATACCCATGTTCTGTAGGGTGGAGTAGGTGAGGATCGAGTTCGTATCAAAACTAGGCATCCTGTATGAAAACAGAGGGCCTTTTGCACTCTACATGAAAGGTGCAGTGATCACTTCCATAGAAGGAATCAGACTACTCCCCGAGGTAGAGGTGGTCAAGACCATAGTGGTCCAGACCTCCGAGGTTGAGTTAGGAAGTGGAACGCCCACAGTAGTGGAAGCCGTAGAGGGAGTATGAGGACTCCTTGACAAAGTAGAAACATTTCCTTCCATCTCTTCTTGCAGGACTATCTGATGCTCGTGATGCGTTACCCTTGGAGGAGAAAGATGTATCAAAAGTGGCACTAACAAGTCAGTGATCGGGTGGCTGTATGGACCGAGAGGCTCCGCTCTAATGTCGTAAATAGTTGGTTCCTTCAGATACGAGCATTCTCCTCTCAGAGTTGGCTCAGGTACAATTTCCTGTGGCCCGATCGCCTCAAATGAGCCTTCCTGGTGAAGTATTCACCTTCATGGTGGTGGTGGTGGCTCCAAGTTAGCCGGTGAGAAGACCAAAAGCCTTCGTGATCAACGGAGCTCTTGATCTTCCACTGTGATAAAATCAATGACACAATAAGGGTTTTCTAACGCTGAAGATCAAAACACACACTAGAAAAAGTTCCTATTAGATATAACAAGAAAACCACTATAACTAATTAGAAGAATAGTTACACCAACCAACACTAGAGAAACTTACCGATGCATGTGCAACTTGAACATGGAAGCACCCTATGGCTATACTCTACAAATATTGGCCCGATGTTTGTCCTAGGTACCATGGTATACCCTCACAATCACCTATGTAAGTCCCTAAAAAAAGGCAACTAGGTTGCTAGCTCATGAACAATTACCAAGTTGGTATAGTCGACAGTCAGGTGGACCACAATGAGGAGGGTATCAATCCTGAAACCTATCGAGGGTATCCAAATAAAATTTTTCGGAAGATGACTGAGGACCTCGAATGGATTCGAGACCCATGAAGTTCCATGGAAAATGCGATCAACGAAATCCCAAGATAAGTCCTCTATATGTGTTCCCCACTATGCTTGGTCCGTATTTGGAGGGGTTATCTCTGTTACCTTTCCGCACATGAACTCATGTTTAACCCCTGTGTTAGAGGGGGGTCCTAGATAATTTCCACATTACTGGAGTTCTACACTCCCTAGCACAGACTCCTATGTTTGTTTTGTAGCCCTGAAGAGTTTCCTCTCCAACCTAAATAAAGGCTCTATCCTAGTCTAGTTAATGGACCCTACAAACATAAAGTCTGATTAATTTTAATTAATCATTAATTTTAAGTGGTTTATCTTAAGTCAAAGGAATGGAAATGAAACTGGTGGCATTTGTAAAGAGACGAAAGAGAAGAACAAATGTTGGAAACAAAATTACTTCTTTTTCAAAAAGATTTGCAAATTGAAAACTCTTTAACCAACTTTTCTAACTAACTTTATTTCCAAGATATTTTAAAACAAAAAACCTAAAGATGAATTTTGATTGACTATGAGCTACTTAAAGTCCTAAGTATTCAGTAAAGAACTTGAGAAAGCACTCTTCTTCCTGATAAACAAAGACAACTAACCTAACTACTTAACCAAACAAAAACGTGTTTTTTATTTTTTATTTTTTATGATTCAAAATAAGAAACTTGAAAATGAATTCTTTTCTTTTATTCTAAAGAAAGTAAAAGGGAAAAGTGCAGACAAGGCAATACCAAAGAAACTAACTTCTGGTCTAGTGTGGATTGTAGGGGGTCACTAAAGGAACCAAAAAGGCTATAACAAAAAAGACTCATAGACTCATCCAAAACACTTTCAATGAAAAACACAAGCAATCTTCAAAGATAAATGAACCGACGTCAAACCTAGACTTAAATACTATAACTACAGAGACCAATACTAAATCGAGAAACCCCTAAGAAGTTAGACTTCAATTAGGGAAGAAGATGACTGTCTCTTCTTAAGAAAAAGGCTTCCTTACAAAGACACACTACTAACACTTAAGTAGCCTACGTATGTACGTGGGTTGTCCAAAGGTAGGGTGTGTATTTACATGTGCAGACCCAATGCAGACCATGTACACCACTATAAATTCTAAAAAAAATAAAACTAATAGTCAAAGATGACCAAACAAGGAGTACTGGTATAGAAGAAGAGAATCCCTTGAAGAATCAACAATTTACAAAGAACTCAAAGAGGTAATTAAATGAATTAAAACACCCAAAAACATCCCCTAAAAACCCTAGAGGCTCCCCAGTATGGTCACCAATTCTTCTATAGTGGGAAAACCCCCCTATGAACTACACTAGGGTTCAATTATGCAGGCAAAGCTAACCTTCTAAAGTATCCTACTTTTAACAACTATCCCAGCAATACCCCACATTCATGCATAAAATACAAAGTATAAGGATCTAGTAGTCTTACCTTAAACTCTGCATCCAGTGTCAATCCTTTTGCATTCAGTCGCTCCTCGACTGTAAGTCTCCTCCCAAGGATGACCTACATTCACCAAAAGACAAACAAGAAACTACAGACATGCATCTTATATATGAATTAGTGGGTTAGATGTCATAACAAAAATGTAAATCAAACATGAAGATTCAACACATCATATGGAGAGACGGAAAAAGTACTTCTTTATATTAATCTCACAAAGTCACTTACAAAATGAGATCGTTGACTACTTCTCAAACCTGGTCCTAGGCTCATCTTCACCAAGCTCCAACTTCTTCCACGTATCCTTCTTCTCTCGCAGTTCTCTCTAGAGAAAGGGGCATATGCTTATGAATGAGGAAAAAGGCAACAATAGGGAATTCTGGCTCAAAACGCACAATGTGCCTGCAAATTCTTGGGGAAAGGGGGGAAAGTGAAATGGGTAGAGTTTCACTGTAGCTATGTTTCTCCTTGGAATGAGACCCCAACACCTCCTTTTATATGACAAACAAATGGTTATTTGGTTGGGTCACAAGCTATAGGCGGTCGATTAGTTGGGAAACTATCCAATAGCCCATAATCTCAACGAATCCCTTGTAAATTTTTATTTTTTGCAACTTTTGTGGGTATACGCAGGGTGTAATGGTGCATCTAGCATATGTATGTGGGAAGTAATGGTGCAGGGCACGTACATCTTCAAAAATTGTGTTTTTAAGAAGTGTTGTTCAGTGTTGGCTTGGAAAAAATAGTAAGTAAGATGGCTTGATGCCATGTGTGCATGTATAGTGAAGTTTAGGGTTATAACACTCGCCTCTGGCTGGTACGGTGAGCTATGACAGTGTCCCAAGGGACTTCTACTACACCTTGATTACTGCATACCTCCTGAAGGGAATACACATAGTTGGACTGTAGTTAGGACAAATCATGACGTTGAATATCAAAGAATTCAACTTGGGAGATCGCAAGAACCATGGAATGCTCACCCCACACAAGTATTTGACTAGGACCAAGGGGAAGAAGTCGAATATCATCCCCCAGTAATGGACTATGGACATCATGAGGTCCACGATCCTGAACGTGATGAAGATACCACACTTTGGAAGGCATCAGGAGGTTAACGCGTGCATTATAATCCTGTTTTCTTTATTTCATGGCGGTTATCTATGGCTAGACAGAGGCATCACAGTAGATCTGTCATTGATCCATCATATCACCAAAATAAGCATGCAAGGACCATACCCACAAGAATTTTATCCAAGGAAGGTTGCAGATCATGCCCTGGCGCAAAAATTAAAGATACCTATCGAGATGTGGAAAAGGGGAAGCGATGCTATAAGGTAGCCTCCATTTAGAATGGTGCAGTGAACCTAGCTTGGAAGTTTATCGCTAGTAATCTAGTAAGGAAGAATAGACCCATGAAGGTCATAGGGTTCATTGTTGACCTTGTGGGAAAATGCGTGGACGGGCTACAAATGAACCGGGAGAGCTACCTCTTCAACTAGTTAGAGAAATATTGTCGTGAAGCTAAGGATTAGGGCTATGAGTTCCACTTCAGTTGGTCACTAATCCTCATCGCTTTCATTGCTTGGGAAATGATAGAAGGTGCAACCTTCCCTAAGATTGAGCCATCAGAATCCTTAGCTGCGAAGTTCACCACGCTCTGGTATTTGAGTGACATGGAGAAACAATGACAGTCAAATGTGGTGTTCCACACCTACTACCTGTAGTTGAAGAGGTCTATTGAGTCTTTCCCTCGGATGACGTCAAACACCCTGCACTGGTTCATAACATTTGTGAAGTTCTGGGAAGATAAATTTTTTATTTATATCACTGCGCGCAGAGACAAACTTAAAGAAGAGTTGCAGAGTTACTATAAACTCACAGAGGAGGACATGGAAGAAATCACTAAGGAATGGCCTGCAGAATTCCTTATACCAGTCGACCAGGCATAACTGTCCAACCTCGACCTCATTCAAAGTTTAGTGGTCACTCACGAAGAGTATGATGCACCCAATAGTAGTAGGAGGAAGAAAAAGGAAGAGGTATAGAACCTAAACAATGCATCAGAAGAGACTGCTTCAGACCCACCTAGAGGGGGAGGTGATGACGAAGTAGACAAAGAAGAGGAAAAAGGAGAAGAAGACAAGTAGAAACAAGGCGAGGTAACACTGCCTAGGGACCCTATTGATGAAGCTAAGACCCCCAAGAAAAGAAAGGTTTCTCCCATGAATCCTACATCGCGGAAGAAGTCCAAAGCTAGTAAACCACAGATACAGATCGTTCTAATAATGGATGACGTAGATTTAATCATCGTCGTTGTCTCAGATACCTTAGAGATATCTTACAGCACATTGAAGACAAACAAGAGACCATGTATGAAATAATTGAAGAAAATCTTAAGGGGGTACAAAAAGATGTCCACTCCAGCCACACAGTGTCTACTGTTCCCCCGTCATAAGAAGGAACTAAGTTGTGAGACGAACCTTCCAAGCTACGCCGAATAGTAGATGTGACTGAAGCTCACCTTCATCATGTTTAGGAAGAAAAATAACTGGCCACATAGGCCTTAAAGCAAGCAAAAGAGGAAGCCAGAGAACAACACCAGGTTGCACAACAAGAAAAAAATGACATCCAAGCCAAGTTTGCAAAAGATAGAGCGCAGATCCAAAAGGAGAAGGAACATCTGCTCGCAAAGAAGATTGGAGTTAAATAAGAAGTCACTAGAGCACTTCTCTCTATGACAGGCTTAGAATAGGTGGAAGAAGACCCAGTGGAAAGACAGGAAGGTAAGGTTGCTGAAGCCATTCAACAGCTCCAACAGAGGATAGCAGAACTGGAGTTTCAAGCAGTGTCAAGAACTTCGCAGGAAGTGTGAGACCAAAGAGAAGAAACTACCTGAAGCGTAGTCCATAGAATCAAGGAATTGGCCTTATAATGTAAACAACTTAGCAGTTGAAGTGTGCAGACTTACGAGCGCCTTGGAGAGGACCCTGAACTAAGGACATTAGATTCACAGCTTCAGGAGGCCAAGCAACAAGAAACAACAGTGCAAGCACAGTTGAAGCCACTATTAGTGGTTGAGAGGATGAAATGATGCCAGGAACAACGCACGGTTCAAAAAAAAGTCAATGCCATACAGATTAAGGTCATGGAAGTGACCCAGGGACACCAGCCAATGCAAGATGCAACTTGCATACTTTTTGAGGAAATTGAAGGATGAGGTGCAAAACTAGAACAAGGGGTCACCATAGTGGAACAACACTTGAAAGGACCTATGAAGGAGTAGACCATTCAATAGTTCACTGAGCAAGAGGCTCTAGCAAAGCAACAGGTCAAAGTACCTCAAGCCAAGCTCGAGGCATTTGAGGAAGAGTTACCTAGATTAGAGTGACTCGGGACGAGTCGTAGGTGAGTGTTGGGGTCCTGTTGGCCCTTGACCAAGTTTTGGAGAACCTTGGTCACATTTGACCAATTTTGGGACTTCGACAGGTTGGTCGAAGGTGGAGCGCAAGGTGAAGTGGAGATCGCGATATCTCAGGCCCTTCTTAGGGAATTTTTGGGTTTAGGGTTTATGTAATGAGTATGGGATGTCAGCTCATGGGTTTACCCATGTTTAGACCCTTTTGTAATGTATAAATAGAAAACTAGGCGATGTAAGTAAGAGAGGCCTAGATGTGTAATGTGGTCGGTGAGCTAAGTGTGAACAATGGTGGATGCTTTGTGCATATTGTGTGTTAATAACTTGCAGAGCTAAGTGTAAGTGATTGTAAGAAGCCTGTGTGCAGATTGTAAGAAGGCTTTGTGCTCAAACATAGCTCGGGGAAGGAGGATCTGGAAATGTGTGCACATATATCATTTCCTACAAGGAGTGGGTTCTTGTGGCTCTGTGCTTGTAGAAGATTGAAAGAACACAATAAATAAGAGAAGATTTGGTGGAGGTAACCCCACACTACGGTGAACCACGTATATCCTGTGTTGTGGTTTCTTTGTGCATTATAGTTGTTATGTTATTGATGTGATGTATTCGTAGTGCAATGATATATGTTAGATGCATCTGATATAGTATCTTAGTGCTTAGTAATCTGAATGGATGCTATATCTGATCTATTTCTATATGCTAAGTTCTTGGATGTATTAGATATTGTTGAATACTGCACTACTCTGTAACTAGGGTTTCTACCTGTGATGTGAATAAGAGTTAAATATTGATAAATGCTAACTGCTAAGTGCTCTATTAGTTTTGTAATCATATATCTGTTTCCCATCTAGGTTGTAGACACCTGAGTCCTGCAACCACCCCTGCCTCTACCTCAGGTGAGACTTCATCTACTTTGTAGGTGTTGTCGAAAGGGCCAGTAGTTAGGGTTTTGTTGGTGCGTTGTTGAAGCGTTGAACCTTGGGCTTTCCCCAGTGCCAACAATTCATAACTATGAGAAAAACTGAACACAGGCCAAATAATCTTAGACATACATGCATTAGTTCATGGCTAGAATACACCAACAATATTTACAACCAACAAAACCATGTCTCCTTTCCAACAATTCGTTTTCCTTTCCCAATCCAAAACAAAAAATAGGAAAGATGAGTGGGTGAAAGAATGAATGGAGAGAGAACATAATGAAAGGTGTGAACAATGAACAATGAACAATGATTGAGTGAGTGAATGAGAGAAGAACCCCCCAAACAACCCAAAATATGGGCCTATATCTTTACTTGCAAATCAAGAACCACATGGCCTTCCCAAAGAATCTCATGTAACCACTCCTCTCCATTAAACAATTATGGGTAGATAAAATATAAAATAAATACTTAGCCCCTCAATCCCCCTCTCTTGTGGAAATCATAGCCCCCTATAACTCTCATCCTTGTCCGTCTAGCAACCAATGATGTATTTACACATGTTTAGACCCTTTTGTAATGTATAAATAGAAAACTAGGTGATGTAAGTAAGAGAGGCCTAGATGTGTAATGTGGTCGGTGAGCTAAGTGTGAACAATGGTGGATTCTTTGTGCATACCATGTGTTAATAACTTGCAGAGCTAAGTGCAAGTGATTGTAAGAAGCCTGTGTGTAGATTGTAAGAAGGCTTTGTGCTCAAACCTAGCTTGGGGAAGGAGGATCTGGCGATGTATGCATAGATCTCATGTCCTATGCGGAGTGGGTTCTTGTGGCTCTGTGCTTGTAGAAGATTGAAAGAACATAATATATAAGATAAGATTTGGTGGACGTAACCCCACACTAGGGTGAACCACATATATCCTGTGTTGTGGTTTCTTTGTGCATTATATTTGTTATGTTATTGATGTTATGTATTCCTAGTGCAATGATATATGTTAGATGCATCTGAAATAGTATCTTAGTGCTTAGTAATATGAATGGATGCTAGATCTGGTCTATTTCTATATGCTAAGTGCTTGGATGTATTAGATATTGTTGAATACTGTGCTACTCTGTAACTAGGTTTTCTACCTGCGATGTGAATAAGAGTTAAATATTGATAAATGTTAACTGCTAAGTGCTCTGTTAGTGCTGTAATCATATATATGTGTCCCATATAGGTTGTAGACACTTGAGTCCTGCAACCAGCTCTGCCTCTACCTTGGGTAAGACTTCATCTGCTTCGTAGGTGTTGCCAAAAGGGCCAGTAGTTAGGGTTTTGTTGGTGCGTTGTTGAAGCACTGAACCCTGGGTTTGCCCCAGTGCCAACAATTCATAACTATGAGAAAAACTGAACACAGGCCAAATAATCTTAGACATACATGCATTAGTTCATGGCTATAATACACCAACAATATTTACAACCAACAAAACCATGTCTCCTTTCCAACAATTCGTTTTCCTTTCCCAATCCAAAACACGAAACATGAAAGACGAGTGGGTGAAAGAATGAATGGAGGTAGAACATAATGAAAGGTGTGAACAATGAACAATGAACAATGATTGAGTGAGTGAATGAGAGAAGAACCCCCCAAACAACCCAAAAGATGGGTTTATATATTTACTTGCAAATCAAGAACCACATGGCCTTCCCAAAGAATCTCATGTAACCACTCCTCTCCATTAAACAATTATGGGTAGATAAAATATAAAATAAATACTTAGCCCCTCAAGCCCCCTCTCTTGTGGAAATCATAGCCCCCTATAACTCTTGTCCTTGTCCGTCTAGCAACGAATGATGTATTTATTATTAATAATGATAAAAACATTACATTTCCTAAGCACACTCGCCTCTTTTAATTGTTTGGGCACTCTAGCCTTTAATTAAAAAAACACATTATTTAATACGGGGCTCAGAATCGGGGTATTACACCAATGCATCTCAGGCATACAAGCAACAATTCATGGTTAGAATACACCATCAATTACTACAATCAACAAAACAATGGCTTGTTTCATGCAGGAGTTTGTCCCTCTCTAGCCCAACCATGAACAAAAACGAGTGAGGAATAATGAATGAAAAGAAATGAATGAAGAGTGAGAAAAGGAACCAATGATCCATGAGGAATAACCATGAGGAAGAACCCTCAAATATTCCATAGAGTCGTTTATGTAATAAGGAACCATGTTGCATTTTCCCCAACAAGCTCATGTAAATACTTCTTTCTCTCTAAAATTCCAAGATGGGTAAATAAAATATAATATAAAGTATTGGCCCCTTTGAGTCCCCTCTCTCATGGAATCATATCC
>ML778805.1:478091-492790 GCA_009831015.1 Picea engelmannii | reverse complement strand
TAAGAAGTAATGCATTAGACCAAGGTCTTTCATTTCAAATTCTGCGGCAAGTCTCTGTTTACATTCAGCGATGAGATTTTCTTCTCCAGTTAAGAATAAGTCATCCACATACAGTAATAGTATTACTGGTTCATTATCCATAACTTTGAAGTAGATATTTGAGTCTACTTTACTCTTGGTAAAGTCCAAGCTCGTCAAGAACTATCTATACGGCCATACCAAGCTCTGGGAGCTTGCTTCAATCCGTATAAGTATTTCTTCAATCGACAGACATGAGACTTCCTGTCTTCAACCTCAAATCCTTGGGGTTGCTCTATATACACTTCCTCTTTGATAACACCATTCAGGAAAGTTGTCTTCACATCCATCTCGTGCAGCTTCCATTTCATCTTAGCAGCAAGAGCTATAATGGTTCTGATCAAAGTGTATCTGGCCACAAGAGCGAATGTCTCTTCATAGTCAATGCCTTCCTTCTGGGAAAAAGCCACGAGCAACAAATCTTGCTTTATACTTCTCAATACTTCCAACAACAACATGTTTTATTTTGAAGAGCCATCTGTATGATACCCGATCTTTATTCTTCAATCTAGGAAATATTTCCCATACTTTGTTCTTCATTATGGATTGGTATTCCTCTGTCATGGCATATGCCCATTCTTTTCTCTGAATGGCTTCTTCAGAGTAGGTAGGTTCTTCATCTGGGAGATCACATATCAAATCCATGTAACTGGAGAATGGCTTTGGTCTTTTCACCTGTCTCGAGGTTCCTTCTGGAACACCATACTTCTCTCCATCTTGAATAAGCTCTCTTGCCCAAGAAAGCTTTCTTTTATGGGAGAAGGTCATTTAAGGAGGTTCTTGAACTTCTACTATATCATGGTCTTCTAGAAGTTCCTTATCAGGGGAAGTTATGACTTCCCTCACTGGTTCTGCAGCTTTGGGAACCTCCCTCATTGATTCTGCAATCCTAGGATTTACAGGTTCCTCTTCATATACTTCTTCAAGTTGGCATCTTCTTGATTTCTTAAGTGCTTCTTCTTCATCAATGGTCACATCCCTGCTGACCTCAATGTCGCGGTGACCTGGTATTTAGATTCTGAAGGCCTTGGAGACCCCACAAATATTCCCTTCTTTCCTGAAGGGTTCCATCTTGTTTATTTTCTCTTTCGGTATACGAATAAACACTGGACAACCAAATATTTTGAGATGGCTTACCTCTAGCTTCTTTTTGCTAAACATCTCTTCTGGTGTCTTGAGCCCAAGTGCACTATGGGGCAATCAGTTCTTCACATAAACAACTGTCATTGCTTCTTTTACCCATAAACACATAGGAAGATCTTGATCTTCACAGCTTCCATCATGGTTCTGTTCTTCCATTCATCTACACTGTTTTGTTGGAGATCTTGATCCCAACATCTTTGCAGATATCCACGAATTCTTTTGAGGTATATTTTCCTCCGTTATCTGACATGAGTATCTTAATCTTCCTTACATAAGGGTTCTCTTATCAAGGCTTTGAATTCCTTGATCTTGTTGAATACTTCAAATATATCCAGGTCTTTTACGAGAATAATCATTAATGGATGATACATAGTATACATACCCATTATTGGAGGATGATGGCATTGGACCACATACATCTGAATGAATGAGTTCTAGGACTCCTTCTGCCTTTCTATCCCTCTTCGAAAATGGGTTCTTGACGTTCTTCCCTTGTGCACATCCATCGCATATTCCTTCATGGTCACCTTTGAGTTCTGGTAAACCTGTGACAACTTTGCATATGTATGGTAGCACCTTGTAGTTGATGTGAGCTAATCTTCTATAGTTCACATGGATTCTTCAATAGCGTGGGTCATGGCAGCTTTTGAGTGACCCACCTTCTTCTTTTCCATTGATGATTGCTTCATTTATGATTTCTTCTTTAGCATGTTGCCTTCTGCAACCTTCGCTATAGCTTCCTCATGTGACCTAGAGCAAGGTCAACAAAACAACAAGCAAGAATAATATCCTTCTTGATAATATAAAGCAATAGCATGAACAATCATCACAGTAGATCCTTTAGAGCTTATTACTTATAATTTAGAAAATATTAAAGGTAAGGAATACAATATGAAATGGGGTCAACACTCTCTTAGTGTTGTGACCAAGCATTCTTCCATGGCAATCTGAAACTAACATACGAGGTTTCTCCTAGAGGAAGTGTTAGTCATATCAGACAAAGTGTTTTCACATGTTATCAAGTATAATACTTTACGATGATTGCTATCTCAACTAAAGTCATTAGCTTGTCATGTGTACCTTTGAATCTTGATTAATCAAACCCGGAGCCTTGTCCTCAAGAGTGAGTGCTTTCTTTTCTTCCAGTTCTCCTTCACTCAAGTGACGAGTAATTTATTCAACCTGTCTGTTGTACTAAGACAATATGCTATCTTGACAAAAGGTTAGGTTAGAGGATAAGCTCTATGATCAACTTTTAATCCTTCTAATGATTTGATCATAGCTTCAACATGCAACACTGATCAATATAATTTCATCACAAATAGATGCATATTAGAATAATCACACATGGGTTGCATCATTCCCTTGAATGTGTTGGATCTTCAGATCCTTCTGGATCTATGGCAAAAGATCCTTTCTCCTGCAAATACTCTTTAGGTTTTAACCATTAACCGTATGTGAGTACATACCTCGGATAACATTTGTAGGTAGTGGCTCCATCTGGTAGCAGCGGTAATCATTACCAAAAACTTCAAGAGTAATTGCAACTGGTTCTACGGATGCAACTGCAACTGGTACTGCAACTGCAACTGCAACTTAGGGTTTTATGAGGAAACCCTAATTTTTCAAACTTCAAATTTTGAAATTTTGATCTAGGGGATAGGTGCGTTGAGCTAAGGCGAGTTAGCTAGTGCAATCATATTTTCAAAAATCCAACTTTTACCCCTTCAAATCTGATCTGCGGATTTCTGGACTGGTGCTTCTTGTTTTCTGGTACTTACAATACTCTGGTACTTCTGGTACTCTGGTTTTTTGGTTTTTTGGTTTTCTGGTACTTTGTGAAACTAGGGTTTCACTTTCCGAGAGATCTAGCCACTGAAAAGGTACGCTCTAAGTGCAAAAATGATCCTCGGAGGAGGGTGCAACTTTCTAGGTGGTTAGGGAGCTAAAAATATTCACTTTTGAAAAGCCTAATTTTTGGGTACGGTAACAGTGACGTTTTTCCTCTTGCAAATTGTTCTTCCTTTAAGTTGGCTCTGATACCATGTTAATGTTTATGCCATTATTGTAGTTCTTTTCATTTCAATATATAAGAGCATAATAAGAACAAGATCACTGAGAAATACACATTCACAAGAGACACAACGTTTATCTTGGGAAACCCTCTAGGGGAAGAAAACCCAGCAAAAAACTTCCTTATCATAAATAGCTTATACAATGTTCAAGAGATGACTCAAACCAATATAGAGAGTCCTCCCCAAGAGATGCGCCACTTTTCTCCCTCTCTCCAACTGGTAATTGTAGCTTGCCTCATAAGAGACTGAGCAAGTGAATTGTGTGTTTGAAGTGAGGCGCTAGCCTCTTATTTATATCAGGTTGGCACGTGTGAAAGGTCATAACTAGCAGGGCCAAACTCTCACTCTAGGTGGGTAAACCCACCTTTAATTAATTATGGGTCTTCCATTATAACTACTGGGGCCGACTTCTTATTTTGTCTTTTGTAATTGTCCGATGACCAATCCACAAAAGGGGATTTGGTCCATATACAATTACCGACATGATTAATACTCAAAGGGGATTAATCCAATGACAATAATAATAATAATGACATGATTAATCCGCAATGGGGATTTAATACAATAATAAAATAATAATAAGAATGCTCTTCGCAGTTACATTATTTCAACAATAAGGTGGGCATTTCAAATATGTAGCATTGTATGTTGATGATATGTTTATGATCGGAAACATCATGAATGCAATAAAGGAGGTGAAGAAGAAGATATCCTCCAAGTTCAACATGAATTATATCGGTGCATCGAACTTCATTCTAGTAATGGAGATCAAAAGAGATTAGGAAACTAGGAAGATTTGGTTGAACCAGAACAAGTATATTGAAACAATTTTGAAACGTTTCAACATGCAAGATTGCAAACCTATAAAGGTGAAAATTCATGTGGGAGAAATGCTAATTGTTGAACAATGTCCAAAGACAGAGGAAGAAATAAAGGACATGGCACGTGTCCCCTATGAAAGTTTTGTTGGTATTCTAATGTATGTGATGGTATGAAATCGACTAGAAATTTTCCATGGAGTGGGAGTGTTGAGAATATACATGTCAACACCTAGAAAGGAGCACTAGGCATCTCTCAAGAGAGTATTCAAGTATTTTTCTGGCAGAAAATACTATGCTATATTCTACCAAGGAAAAACTGTAGGTGATAGTGAAGTAAATGCACATGGATTTGTCAATGTTAACTAGGCTAGAGATATGGATCGACGAAGGCATACAAATGGATATGTGTTCAATATGTTCAGTGGACTAGTCAGTTGGATGAGTAAGCGACACGCAGTCATAGCCTAATGAACAACAAAATATAAATACATGGCAAACACTCATGGAAGCAAAGAAGTAGTACAGATGCAAAGGTTGTGTTCAAGAATTGGGTTTGAACAGAGAGCTATGAATATGAGTTGCGATAGTCAAAGCGCAATATTTCTAGAAAATAACCCAACTTGTCATTCCAAGACTAACCATATTGATGTATAATACTTTTTCTTGAGAGACATGGTGTAACACCCCCATTTTAACCCTTATGAACTAGAATGTATTATGTAATCGTGACTTAGGCTGGTGAGCTAGTAAAGTTGAAAAGGGGCCAGAGTTCCTAGGAAATGTGATACTTCATATACATTAATAAAATACATTGTTGGCTGCAAGACAGATAAGGACAAAAGAGATATGGGGCTATGATTCCATGAAAGAGGGGGCTTGAGGGGCTAAGTAATTTTATTATATTTTATTTACCCATAATTTATTTTATGGAGAAAATGGGTTACATGAGCTTCTTGGGGAAGGTCACGTGGTTCTTGATTTACAAGTAATTATATAAACCTATATTTGGTTTGCTTGGGGGTGCACTTGTTCTTATTCATTCCTGGTTACACCCTTCAAACTCTTTCATTTTTGGAGCCTCATTCTTGCTAATTCATGTGCTCTTGGTCTGATCATGGAAACAAATGGTTGGAGGAGGAGATCTATTTTTAGATGGTTGTAATAGATTATTGTTCATTCCAGGAGGGAATCGATGCCTATGTGCATGAGATTGATGGAAGTTTGGAAAGAACTATCCACAACTGAGAATCCTTGGAGTTTTCAGCATGGATGTTTCTTGACTAGTAGCACTGAAGCCCTGGAGAGAAATGGAACAACCCACAAGATTGCATGGAAGAGAAATGTGTTAATTTCTTTGGGTTGTGCAAGCGGAAGGGGAAAGAGAGATGGAAATTTGGATTTGTTGTGTGGTTGGGAAACTTGAGAGCTAGTTATCCAATTGTTGTGTGTTTTAGATTTTTCCTAGGACCCATCCTTGTGGATTCATAGCCATGGATTGGGGGTGACCTGCTGTTGAGAGTAAAATAACAACAATGTCTATGGTTGGGAGGATCGTCCTTTGTATGAAGCCAATTGGTGAATCTTTACTTGAAAATATAATTTCTCTCTCTCATGTGTTTTCTGTATAATGTATATTCTATTGTGTATTTAATTATCTCTTAGATATGTATTTATAATGTGCCTATCTGCTAGTTATTTGTTGTGCATGGAACATTGTTTATCTCTTTTATGTTGTAGCATGGATCTTGATTAATGCATGTGGGTCTTTCATGATTGTTTTCAAATTAAATATTATTAGAATTCAAGATTAGTTCAGAAGAAAGTCTTAGGAGTAGTGTGGCCAACCTATGGGTGGATAGGTACATTAAATATGGATACATTCCCAACTTGTGGTTGACTGGGTACATTACATAATGGTATCAAAGCTTCTGGTTGAAACATCGAACTAGTATGGGCTGGAACGAGTTCAAATTTGAGAATTTTGTTGTCACATATTTCAAACTGTGTGAATTTGGGGGAAATTGGAAATATTGGAGAGAAATATCCCAAAATTATTGGGAAAATTTGAGTTTAAATAATTCAGGATTTTTGAGAAGTTTAATGGGTTCAATTTGCAGAGTTGTAGAGTCAAGTTTGACTTGGAAGGTTGAAAGATTGTAATTGTTTTAATGGCCTCTGTAGCATGAGGTGAAAAGGAATCCAATATAAAACTAAATCTCAAGAGAGGTATCGTATTAGGTTGCACAGGTTCATAGCACACAACGGTAAGTCCTTTGGAAAGGTGGAATGAATCTCAGGAGAGATAGCATTGCAAGAATCACATAGAAGCCAGAGCATCATGCAGACAAAGATCCTTGTAAAGGATCATGGAATCATGAATGTACCCTTTTGGATTTAGGGAGCAATCACAACAATTGAATCAAGGAATATCTAGATCATTAGATAGAGAGTCAAGTAAACAAGAGCCATCAGATCAAACTAGTCGATCGTTAGCCATTGATCAAATCCAGTAGGAGGTATAAAACTTCAGAACTTCACCACCTCAGTGATTATGGGAGGCAGGGAAGAAGCATGAAATGACGAAGGCTCAAGTTGAAAAATCCCATCGACTGTCTGATATGATAGGAAGTTCAGGTGAAATATTCGTCGTTGATCGTGGTCATATGGCACTGACCCTCCATATGTAAGAATTTTGAGTCCCGGAAGTTGCGAAGTGTCGAAGCCCTTAAATCTCACCAACTGTCAGATCGAGGGAAGAGCTTCAAAATTAATGGCATAAGTTAGATCATAATTATAAGGATAGAGAAATTTTAGGACTCTATAACTTCTCCACTTCGACGATTACTAGAGACTAGGACAAGACCTGAAGTGCCAAAAATACAAATATCCAAAGCTGCGAAGTGTCGAAGCTACGAAGTGTTGAAGCCACAAAATGAAAAGATGAAGCTGCGAGATCACGCAGGCTGTCAGATCTAGAGTGGAGGAATGTGGACTATTTGCTTGGTTCATGATGTGTCTTATGCCACGTGGAAGGGGCGTCGTATGGGGAAATGTGTCACATGAATTCATTACCTTTTGGATCCCAACTTGTCCATTTCAGAGTGACACATGGCACACATGTCATGGGTTCACATCACCATAGGTGACATCAACATGCCATGTCATCTCTGAGAGTATGGTCTCTAGGGGTGTCCAATGAAAATGTTGAAGACTGAAGTCATGAATTCATGCAAACCGTCGATCCAAGATCCCTTCAGAACATTTCTCAATCGTTAGATCAAGCAGTGGAAGGATGGGATAAGAACTTCGACAGATATCACTTCATGGGAGTTGAACGACTCGAGAGTTGTAATGTCTCAGAGCATCGAAGTCCCAAACTAATTAAGGAATATCCATCCCAATGCTTGATTAAGTACTAGCCATCAGATTAAGCTAGTGGAAGGATGATGTAAGCAGAGGGGTTAACCGATTGTAAGCAGTCATCATCACTTTATGATCGCTTTGACAGGTATAACTCTGGAGAATATGAGAAACTTGTGAGGGGAAATGCCCCGATGTCCCGAAGTAACTAATTCACATGGTCCATTGATCTAAGACCCTCTTGGAGTTCTGATGACCATCTGATTTAAGAGTGGAAGGATAGGGTAAGAGATTCAATGGATACCACTCTAGGGGAGTTGAACAACTTGAAAATTGTAATGTCCTGGAGTCTCAGAGCGCCAAAGTCACGAACTAATTAAGAACTGTCCATCCCAACACTTGATTATGTCATGATCGTTGATCTCATTGAAGACTCCATATGGGGAGGGACCATCTAGTCAATGGGAGATCAAATATTGACCATATGATTTTCTAATGGAGTTGATAGAAGGGTTCGATGAAGTTTACTCAGGGAGAAGTTGGAATATTGGAAAAGGAGAATAGTCGAAGGCCAAAGTCCAAAGGACTTGGTCCCAACACCGGTATCATGATAAGGTAAAGGGGTCAATTAAAGGCACTAAGGGCCTATAAGTAACCAATCCCTCATACATTATGTTCAAACAAGCTCTTGTGTAGAAGAATACAAAGGAAGGTGCTAAAGAGTTAATAAGCCTGTGGTTTCGAATCGCGGTCACATGGAAAGTGGTTTGAAGGAAGAGCCTGTGAAAAATTCGAATTATGTACCAGTTAAAGGAGCTGTGGAATATTTCGACAAGATCCTTTTTCAAAACAAGAGAAAAGGGGTTGAAAGTGACTTTTTGGGAAGCCATACTTTCAACCCAGATATCAGATTGGGGAAAGAGTATAGTCCTTGGAAAGATTACTTGGAGAAGAATAACATCAAATTGTTATAATTTGGGGAATGATGATATATTTCTTCATGAATTAAGAAGAGAAAGTACATGTAGCATTAATTGGCAGATTTATATAATATATATAATTATAACAAAAATGGTTTCTTGCAGATTTGGTAGGATTAGAGATTTAATTGGATCAATTCCAGTCTAGGATTGGATATCATACTCATGGAAGCATGACAAATCTTGTAGAAGCTGGTTGAGGCAACAATGAACTACATGGAGAGTAATGAAAAGTGGATAAAGAACTCAAGAATAGTGTAACAAAAGTATTAGTCAACAACTACATGATTTGACTGAATTGCAAATACAAAATAAATAATGCTCACATAAGACATGAAGCTAGCAGGGGAATAATGTCAGTAATGGGCATAGAAAGGAAAAGTATGAATGCCTAGCCTTGAAGGAAGAGAGGTGTAGATGGTTTCAAATCTTAAGTGTGAAAAAAGTAGTCTAATGGACAACTATGAGTGATAGTATTTGATTCAAGAATGTTGTGGAATGTTTGAGCTACTTCATTCTAGGGTGTTGGAATATTTCATAAAGGTAATGCTAGATATGACTACCCAAAAAAGAGTTGTTGTAGATTGAGTACATTGGTTGGATGAAATAATGGCCAAGTGAAACTTGGATGGAAAGTATTCAAACCAGGGAACAATAGTGCAGATGAGAAGAATTAGAGCATACAAGGTAACAAGGATTTGAAGGAATTCAAGAAAAACCAACTACAACATAAATAAATAAATAAGTGAATTGAAACAAAAATCCATTAGAGTGCATGAGGCATACAATAAATTTAAAATGCATATGCATTAGTAGGCATGCTAATAGTGAATTCTTGGTGCATATGGATGTGTAATTATTCATATACACATGCTTGGATATACATATACCATGCTTGTGAACTTAGAATAGTCTATTATTATGAAATAACAATGTTATGGAAATTGAGTTTGACTAATAATGGATTATGTATTCAGGAAAAATGATATCACATGGTTAAAGATGTGGATGTTTTTGTTTCTTATGATTTACATCTATGTGAATACCCATGAGGGTGGTAGGAATGGTGATCAAAATGATGAAGGAGGAAGTATGTGAGATTCTACAAATACCGGTTGATCATGTAGCATCATGTAGGCTGATAACAACCATCCAAGTATGCATTTTTTGCTTCTATGTTGAAGGGAAATGAGGTAAGAAATTCCCTTAGATAATTTTTCAAGATTTAAATCGATATGTAATGGCCAAAGACCTAGAGTATGTAGTTGTTATTGATGCTAGAGTGCATTAGATAGATTGTCAATTGTATATTGTTTTATGATTGGTTATGGGATCATAACCAAGGTAATTCAAGAGACATACTCCTTCTATAACAATGAATATCCATAGAGTTAGTCATGTGTGAGACCATAATATGGTTGTATATGGAAGGGCTATAGATATATGTGAGTGCTCAATGGTATCTACTGTATATCTTATGTTTGGACTGCAACCTCTTTTCTGACATTGAAGAGAACTTAAGAATTATATTCTTGGTGTTGTGTTTAGGTTGAAAGGGAAGGTATCCAAATAGTCAGGCAAGTTGTAGGAAGGGTGTGGATGATGTGTTGAGGTGTTAGCCAAACCTTCCAACTCATCGTGGTGGAATGTGTTAGGGTCCTATAATCATAGGTGATGTTATTCTTCAACTATCTATTTGTCATTTCTCTCGTGATGAAGACACCTGGATTGATGGTCTCTCAGTTGATTTCGTTTCTCCCTCCATCCATTTCGCCTGATCCTTCATCACCCTGTTGTGCCCTTCATTCCCTCACCCTCCATTTCTTCACCCCTCCGCCAATTTTGTCCCTGCGTGAATAAACAAGCTTAGGCTAAAAAACAACAGGTTAATAATGAATGGTTAATGGCATTGTTAATATTAATTAGCATAGTAAAGTTAATTTAATTAGGTTAGTATAATATTAAGTGTAGTTAGATTAATAAAATTAGGTTAGGGTTGTTAATAACAAATTAATTGTTAATTAATTAATAATTAATTGATAATTAATTAATAATTAATTAACACCTATGTTTGTAAATAATTAACAATAATTAATTAAATAATTAAATATTATTTAAAAAAAAATTATTAACAAAAATAAAATATTAAACAAAACCTAAACATTAACTAAAAAATAAAAACAAAATGAAATGAAACAAAAAAAAATAAAACAAAACATAAAACAAAATAAAAACAAAATAATAATAAAAAAGAATAAAAAACAAAATACATAAAACAAAAATAATTAAAAACTAAAACCAAAAAATAAAAAATAATAATAAAACAATAATTATTCCGAACTCCCCCCTCCCCATCCTTACTTTAATTGAGGGGGGGGGGGGGTCCGTAAAAGCGGTCTCCCTAAAACTACGTGTTCCACATGTCCCTTCCACATGAAGTCCAGACCCCCCTGAAACCGTTTAACACCTACCCCCCCCTCCGGAAAACCGCCTTTCCCCGAAAAAAACCATTTTTTGCAAGGTTTAACCAGTCATCTTTCGAGCCATGTTTTGGGAAAACAAAGGCATATTTTCGCAAACAAAGAGATATTTTCTCTGCAACGACCTGAAATTCAATAACCTCTCTCGGATTTTTCACAGGTGCCATGGTTTTGGATAATTGAGAATATTTGAGCCTTATTTTTTGGGATTCAAGATTTTCTTGTTTGAGACATATTTTTCAAACAGAGATCCTGGACAACTGGAGATGAATTTAAAAAAACTGAGAGAGGTTGTTTCTCAAAACAAACTGATATACAAAAAAATACCCCATATTTTACACATCTATCTCATATTTGGAGAATCGAATACTTCCTTGGACCCTATGTTTTCAAAATTTCAGGAGGCAAATCTATTCAAAGGGACAGATGGCAATGAAATCAGAGGGCATGAAGACACCTAGTTGTTGAACATACACAACCAATCCATATCCATATTTTGATGCAGTTGGAAAAAATTACCAACAACGCAGCAAATGGACATATCATCAACCAATCAGTGCTAGAAACCCTGAACGAATCTTAAAAGTCTTGAATTGTTGTAATAAAAAATATTATTAGTTTGAATCTTCCTAGAATAAATCCTAGTCATTGATGACAATATCATTGTAAATAAGTTTATAAATACTTCAAGTTTTGAAGTATGAAGTGTTGGGTCCTGTTAGTAGGATAGGACCAATATTGTAAATCAATTCACAGATCCCCTTTAATCAAATCTCAGTAATACAAGACAAGCTTTCGAGGATTCCTGTGGCATATCTATTTGGTGAAGTGTCTCTTCTGTAATATGTTTTCCCTATTACATATTGTTTTCTTTCTAAATTATTAAATGGAAGATCAAGAAAATAATTTGTTTAAAAGTACACTTTGTTTCTGCATTTTGGATAATTTCTAGGTTTTCTACTAGAGGGTTAGTTTTAGAATTCTTAATTGCTCTGCTAAAATCCTCTTTCCTCACCTTTTCTTTCACATCACTCAACAATCTAAAGAATCCAACAAAGGTGCCTATACTTCCCTATAAGTTTTCATGTAGAAATTGCCTTGATTGAATTAGGCCTCTTGGACTCCATTGCCCAATGGCCTTCGCTTCCTGTTCCAAAAAAAAATCTAAAAACAAAACCCTATACTATCATAACTAGCCTAAAATTCCCACCAAACAAATATAAAACTTATAGAGACATCCCTCTCTCGATCTAGGAGAGCTAGAACCTGGACTCCAAAGTGGTTTGTGGTTTCCTCGTTCAATTTCTTCCTTAGCCTGAGAAATTATAGAGTGATAACATAGTGGCGACCATATCGGGGAATGAAAAGTTTCAGTTTCCCAGAAAATATTATCAAGTTTCATATTTGATTGCTAGTGGTGGAAAGAAGTGAAACACGGGAAAAGGATGAATTTTTCACCTCACACATCCAAGTTTAAGAATTTAAAACTCAAAGATTCATGGGGACTCCATTTTCAAAGAATCCAAACTGTAGAAAACATATGGTATCTTGATTGTGCAAAGGTCTGTAATTTCATGAGTTATTGTTGATGGTTTTCAAGATGAATTCAATAACATAAAGCATGTATACTCTTATGGACAGATATAGTATTCCCGGTTTTCCAATTCCTATGCCTTGTGTTAACTGGTTAATTTATCTTCCATTATTTAAAGATTAAAAAGGAGACAATGTTGCTATACATTTGACTAGGTTTCATATGAACATACATAGGCTAGGTGTTCAGTTTACTAAGGATTGTCTCATGAATATTCTCATTTAAACCTTAGAGGATAATGCCAGGTCATGGTATGAGGCATTTCCTTTTTCTAGTCTATGTTCCCTTAAATATATTCATGCAGTATTTTGTGACAATTATAAGCAACATTATCCTTCTTTACTGTTGATAGAAAATTTATGTGGAAAGTTTGAAGACCTTTTTCATTTAGTATATATTGATATGGATGATCAAGATATAATGGATGATGAAATTGAGGAAGATTATTTTGAATTATCATTTCATCAGGATGAAACCATAGAAACTAGTTACCATCATATTCAAGAAAATCTACAGCAGGTGACAATTTCTCTCATTTATGAAAATGAAATCAATCAAGAATTTGATGTAGACATTCATGTTTTTCCTCTTAACACAGCTAGAGATGTGCACCCAGTTTTTCAGTTTTCCTGTGATGAAGATACAAATAGTGAATCCATGTGTGTTGACAACAATTTATATGAATAGGAGGATTATGTACAAGAAATTGTTTCTTGTCATAAAAATAATAATGATAATCTTCAAACAAAGTTATCTAATGAGACTACAGGAAAATTGTTTGATCAACAAAAGGACAACCCTGACATACATAGTGTAGATTTCATATTTGAAACTGTTAAGGAAGATTTAGATGTTTTTATAGACAAAGCTGTTGGTTTAATTTTTCTTGAAGATGAGCCTGAACATTCACAGTATTTTCTTAAAGATGAGGATATGGAACAACCTAATGCTAAATATTTTGAAAATGAGGATGAAAGTGGCATGATAAATCTCCATGTTTTTAAGGATCCCTTAGCTAATTTGTTGCAATATTCAAAAGAGACGACTTTTCATGATTTTCAATGTTCAATGGTAAATTTATTACAGTCATCAATTAAGAAACTTTTTTTGTTTTCTACGAAGTATGGTTTTGATTTTTATTCTAAGTCGTCAATAAATAATCTACTTTTGATATTGATCAAGCTCATTCAACAAGATCAGATATTGGATCAACTCATTAACCGGTGACATTGGCATTTTTGCATCACTTGATTTAACAGTGGTTTCAACAAATTAGAGTAGGAGTGTGTGAATAAGATTGACTTAGCGAGCATTCCTTTCAGTAATTTTTTTTCAGTCTGGATTTCAATTTTAGTTTGAAGATTCAGTTTCAGATTGCAGTACAACTTTCAGTTCAATGTGTAGCAGAATTTTCATATTTCAGTTGTTAGTTTTCAGTTTTCAACATCAGATTGCATTTCAGTTTTCATTTACACTCGATTCTTGACAGAAAAGGTTGCAGTTTGGGATCAACCCAATGGATAAAGCAATGTTTTGTGTGTTCAGAGTTCTGTGGTTCTTGTCACCTCTTGAAAGAGTTCTCCTCCCTATTTGGAGCCTATGTTAGGGTCCTATAATCATAGGTGATCTAATTCTTCATCTATCTATTTGGCATTGCTCTCGTGATGAAGAAACCTAGCTTGTTGGTCTCTCAGTTAATTTCACTTCTCCCTCCATCCATTTCACTCGATCCTTCATCACCCTACTATGCCCTTCATTCCCTCACCCTCCATTTCTTCACCCCTCTGCCAATTTTGTCCCTGCATGAATAAACAAGCTTAGGCTAAAAAACAATAGGTTAATAATGAATGATTAGTGGCATTGTTAATATTAATTAGGATAGTAAAGTTAATTTAATTAGGTTAGTAGTATTATTAAGTGTAGTTATATTAGTAAAACTAGGTTAGGGTTTCTAATAATAAATTAATTAAAAATTAATTCACACCTATGTTTGTAAGTAATTAACAATAATTAATTAAATTTAAAAATTATTTAAAAAAAAAAATTATTAACAAAAAAAAACAATATTAAACAAGAAATAAACATTAATTAAAAAATAAAAACAAAATGAAATAAAAAAAACATAAAACATAATTAAAAAAAAAAAAGAATAAAAAACAAAATACGTA
>ML778805.1:374990-472449 GCA_009831015.1 Picea engelmannii | reverse complement strand
GGGGGGGGGGGGGGGGGGGGGGGGGGGGTCCATAAAAGAGGTCTCCCCAAAACTTCTTGTGCCACATGTCCCTTCCCCATGAAGTCCAGACCCGCCCCCCAACTAAAACTATTTACCACCTATCCCCCCCCTCCGGAAAACCACCTTCTCTGAGGCGCGTTCCGGGAAAACAAAGGTGTATTTTTGTAAACCGGGAGAGTTTTTTCTCCACAACGGGATGAAATTAAATAATCTCTCTCATATTTTTCACAGGTGCCATGGTTTGGGATAATAGAGAGCATTGTTGATCCCTATGTTTTGGGATTCAAGCTTTTTTTGTTTGAGACATATTTTTCAAACCCAGATCCCTGAAAGATGGAAATGAATTTAAAAAATCCGAGAGAGGTTTCTGCTCAGAACAAGCTGATATACAAAAAAAATCCCTAGATTTTACAAAACTATCTCATATTGGGATAATAAAATAATTCCTTGGAACCTATGTTTTCAAAATTTCAGGAGGAAAATCTATTCAAAGGGACAAATGGAAATGAAATCAGAGGGCATGGAGACACCTAGATGTTGAGGATACACAATCAATCCATCTCCATATTTTGATGCAGTTGGTAGAAATTACCAACAATCTAGCAAATGGACAAATCATCAACCAATCAGTGCTAGAAACCCTGAATGAATCTTAACAGTCCTGAATTGTTGTAATCATAAATATTATTAGTTTGAATCTTCCTAGAATAAATCCTGGTCATTGATGACATGATAATTGTAAATAAGTTTATAAATACTTCTTGTTTTGAAGTATGAAGTTTTAGGACCTGTTAGTAGGATAAGACCAATATTTTAAAGCAGTTCACAAAGCCCCTTTAATCAAATTTCAGTAATACAAGACAAGCTTTCCAGGATTCCTATGGCATATCTATTTGGTGAAGTGTCTCTTCTGTAATATTTTTTCCCTATAACATATTTTTTTCTTTCTGAATTATTCAATAGAATATTAAGAGAAAAATTTGTTTAAAAGTACACTCTGTTTCTGGCTTTTGGATAATTTCTATGTTTTCTACTAGAAGATTAGTTCCATAATTCTTAATTGTTGTGCTATAATCCTCTTTCCTCAACTTTTACATCACTCAACAATATCAAGAATCCAACAAAGGTGCCTATCCTACCCTGTAATTTTTCCTGTAGAACTTGCCTTGATTGAATTAGGCCTCTTGGACTCCATTTCCCAATGGCCTTCCCTTCTTGTTCCAACCAACAATCTAAAAACCAAACCTTGTACTATCATAACTAGCCTAAAATTCCTAGCAAACAAAGCTAAATCTTATAGAGAGATCCCTCTCTGGGTCTAGGAGGGAGAGATCCTGGACTCCAAAGTAGTTTGTGGTTACCTCTATCAATTTCTTCCTCAGCCTGAGAAATTACGGAGTGCTAACATAAGGCATGACATAGTTATGTGGTATTATGTAGTCAATGCATGGATGCATTGTGTAGTTGTGGCCATGGGTATTGGCACATCGATTGATATTTTATTTAGCGTGCACTACTACATATGGGCGGATTATTCCATGAAAGTTTTCCATGCTTCCACTAGTTTCATCATTTTTTTAAAGAGGGTGGTATTTTCATGGATATTGCCACGAAAGTTGATTGCAATATCCACGAAAATATTAATTTAACCTAGTCAGATTTTTCGTCGCTATAGCGACGAACTTTCGTGGCAATAGCGATGAAAATTTTGCCTATCTCATTGTTCAGTGTTAACAGCTAGTTGACTATTTTATCTATATATAAGTGACTTTAAGAGACTTTGCGACACAATTTCTATAGTTGCGACACTATTCTTGGCTTTTGTTTGAGCTGTTTATTTTTTCCGTCACCCACCGGTTGAACAAATCCAATTCTCGATCTTCATAGCTCAGATTTTGAACTTACAAGGCTAGTATGTTATTTTTTATTGATGTACTCATTTAACTTGTAATTTTGTTTTCAAATGTCCAATTTGCATTTAGATTTTTTTTCCCTTGATAATATATTATGATATGTGTAGTACCATATTTCATGTCTTTGGTTTTTGGATCTAGTTAGTATATTCTATGGAAAATGGTATGTGGATTCCATAATATTCTAGGTTTATGGAATCCACATACCCTTTTCCCTTCAATTCTAGCTATAATCTCTCTCTCTTTTCATTGATAAAGATATGGAATTGCTCTTGAAACTAAACCCTTATCGGTGAAATGCTAGTAATTGATTGCTATATTCCCTACTTTAGCAAGGACTAATAAGATACACAAACACTAACCCTAAACTTATGTTAGGTATATATGTCGTTATTATATAAAGAAAACATTTGTACACATATGACCTTATTATAAATATCCTATCTATGTCATCATGATGTTTGTAACATCCCACTCTCGTGCACTGAGAAAACTTATTCTTTGAGGACACTTGCTCGCAAGTGATCTGAACTTTTATGATAAGAAAACATTTATCCTTGATTATGATGCTATATGATAGATGACATGATGTTTTACTGTTTTGTCATGGACAGATGCTATTGACTCGGTTTTACTGAGTGTGCAGGGTTTTTGGACCTTGAGGATGCAGAGGCATCGATGGAACCCCTTGGACTCGGGATTGAGTCAGGGAGTGTGCTATTTGGGTTGATTTATTTACTGTGATATTACATTGATTTGATGATATGATGTGGACATGTTCAAACATGTCTGCTGATGATGCACGCTGACGATAGCTTGTCGATTAGACTCACATATGGAGTAAAGGGTCCACACATGATTACCAGAGAGGTTGAGGGAGAGGTGTGGACAACAACCCTACCACACCCTACTAGCACTCTCGTCGTGGCTCGAACTGTAGGTTAACGATTACTTAGTTCGAGAGGATCCATGATGTCGTGAGGGAAGACTGCGACAGTTTCTCATGATGAATCTAAGGGGCACGCAATAAGTTGGGGGCCTTACTCCTTAGAAGCCCTTAGTCACCCACAAGTTCACCTGGCGGAGTGTTGACTCCAGGGGTTATTGACATCTACCAATCAGTCAAGTTGGCGAGTGGCACCCTTGGAGCACGTGGTGCATCCTGAAGGGCACATCGCACAAAATAAACACAAGAGGTGAGTGGAACCCTTGGGGCACGTGGTGCATCCTAAAGGGCACGTCGTGCGAAAGAAACAACTGAGGCGAGTGGCACCCTTGGAGCACATGGTGCGTCCTGAAGGGCACGTCGTGTTGATATTGATGAAGGAACAAACCTAGATGGCCCTAAGACTTTTAACACATTAATAAATTATTAAAACAACTTCCCTAAATAGTTTTCACCCTGTTCAGAATCTAAGTCCTAAGTCTAAAACTTCTCTAGGGTAAAAAAAATTTTAACCTTAAGAAAAGACCCTATAAAATTAAAAACAAAAATTTAAACTAAAAACCACTTAAGTAATAGTTTTAGTCTTCATAAATTTTTGGGGTAAAATGAAGAGAGTAGTAATTTAATTAAAATTCGTGGTTTTAAATTGTAAAGAGAAATAAATTATTTAACTTGTGAAAGTGTAAAAAGATTTCAAATTAATAATAAAACGAAAAGAGTAAATAGTGTAACTACCATTTTGTCCCTAATAAAAGGGGAAGGAAGGGAATAATAAAAATTAGGAAACTAAGGAATGGGGAGTGTTGTTCCTGAGTCTGTACTTAAGGCTTAAAAGTACAGCGTCAAGGCATCCGAAAGTATGTCAAATATTTATAAAACGATTACGCAACCTTTGGTATAGGAAACTAATGAGGATTTCTACGTACTCGTTGTCTAGCTTCCAACTGTTCCTGATTTGTAATATCTTGTTCAATGGCTGCCCATGAACGTTCCAGTTCTTCCTGGGTGTTAGCAGTTTTAAGGATTGTGTCAAAAATATTTAAAGCAATATGTGTTTGATTAGCTACAGGAACGGTCATTGAGGAACAGTACCAGTAAGAAAAGATTTAAAGAGAGATTTCAACGCTGTTTCAATTTGGTCGAAATAAAGAGGCGTTTTTACTTTAAGAATAAAATAGGAATGCAAACTGAAGGCCCTTTCCCGTAACTATATTATTTTTTAATAAAAAGATGTGGGATGAGAGAAAAACATTTAGCTGTAGGTAACGTAAGGTTCCTTTCAAAGAAACACTCACACATACACAAAAGAAGAAATTAGTATAGAAATAATCGACATAGTGTAAATAAATAATAATTCTGTAAATGAAAATTGGTCTTACACACGCTGATAGCTGGTGCAGAGGAAAGACAATAACCAATTACAGAAAGACGAAATCCCTTCGCTATAATAGTGGTCATACTAAAGTATAGCGATACACATCAATTATGAAAAGTGGTATGAAATGAAATATGAAACATAAAGAAAACAAACTTGTAACACAGTCGGGATGGGATCGAGAATCTTCAAATTTTCAAGTATTAACTTCTCGAATGAAAAAACTCTATTACAATCAATACCAAAAAGGTCCAGCCCTTTCTTTCTTCTTTTTGCGGTCTATTTATACAAATTTGTGGATTAGTTTAGAAACTCAACGGTTTCATAAATTCAGTTACAACCGAGAGGAGCCAAATCATTCCATTTATCCTACTCTATTTTCACAAGGTTCCATGTGCTTGTCTTTGCGTGGATTCGGTGCATATGATACATTTGTCCACAAACTCAGATACAAGCTGCGAAGGTTCCGCTTGACAGCTGGCCTCGGCGAAATAACATTCTCGAGCTAACTATGGCAGTTTATCAGCCATTTGCGCATCAATCGTGTCAAGGGCACTTAGTTGTGCGCTAGGTTGAATTAAGTGTTTTTCTACTTGAGCCATGTCCACCCTGTCCATCTTAGAGATATCCCCCGAATCTCTCTCATTCTTCTCCTTCAGATCGAGGGAAATATGATCTACATTAATTTGCCTTAACGTCTCTGAGCCACCTCCACTCTCCATCCCTAGAAGCTCACCATCTATAGCATTGAAGGTTTCATCTAATGAATTGGTTACTTTTTGGGCCTGTTCCTTGCTTAAGGTAATATTATGTTCCCAATCCTTTAATAGGATATTACCTCTAGTTTTTTCGGCGATGGTGAGTCCGGGAAAACCTGCCGAAAATATGTTGTTAGTAGCTATCACCGCCTCTTGAAAGGTGACCCGAGTAGCCTCTGCGTTTCTTTCTCTGACAGTCAGATTCTCAGAAATCCGATGCATCAACAGGCAATCTTCTCGAATCACTCCCACTTTGTCTAGCAGACTTTGTTGTACAGAAGAGATCCTGCTCCGAATATCGATCGCTCTGGATTTAAACCCCTTGACGTCGATCACCCTGCTTTCAGTGACCTGTAATTTAGTCTGCAGCTCTGTGATCATATTCCTCTGCTGACCCGCCTGTATTCGACCATCTCGGATCACTGAATGTGCTTGTTCCAACTTGGTTTTGAGGACTTCTATTTCCTTTTTATCAGCCAGTCGGGCCAATTCTATTTCCCCACTCGCCTGACTCTTAGTGTTTTCTGCAGCCAAAGCTACTCTGGCTTCGAGAGTATTGATCAGGCATTTCTTTCTTTTGAGTTGACTTTTTAACATCCCAACCGAGAATTGATTCGCTGACGCATACGCTCCTAGCGTTCCTGCGATCTCTGTGGCGAATTCCTCATTATTTTTGTTCTTTCCATCAGCCATCACTTTGAACTTTTTAGCAGTCGATCCTTCGTCCTGGTAAACCTCCCTCTTCAAAACTGCTTTCCTCTTTTTGTCAAAGAAGAACTCATTTGGAGGAAGTTCTTCTGCTCTGATAGGCATTAGTTCTTCACCGAAAATCCATCCTTCTTCTATATTTCCTTGCGTTGACTGCAAGGGGGTGACCGAAGTGATGGGTTGCCCGATCTACTTCGCTACCTTTCCTGGTGTGACGACTGAGTCCTGCTCCTTCGGAGGATCAGAGGTCTTCTTCTCAGTTTCTGGATTCTGGGTTTCTGGCGGGTCTGTGTTTCTTACTTCCACCTCTGAATTATCTTCCTTGGGTGGGTCCGTAGTCTCTTCTTCTGCTTCTGGATTATTCCCATGCTCCCCTTCCTGCTATTGTCCAGGGTTAGACCTTTGATCCTCAGAACCTTCAGCATCTTTCTTTTTATCCTCGGAAATACCCAAACCTCCCAACACCATGGGTAGGCTTCTTCATCTATGTTCTTGGAATTTTAATATGGATGCCATGTCTTCGGGTGCTAAGGATCGGATCCTGACTAGAACTTCCCCATAAGATCTCGCACCTCGGAAAACATCATCTGAGGGTGAACACTCGTGTTCAAACTTCTTCAGCCCACAATTTTCCAAATGGTTACTTACAATTTTCTGTGGATCATGTTTTTTATATTCAATAGAGACCAAACTCAGGTCTTCCAGGGCTGCAGCCTCAGCTTTAGCATGCCCGAAATCCAATAAAGAATAATAATTTATCCGAACCGGGAAAAATGACCATACCTTCTTCGAAGATGCTTTGATCTCTTTACTCACTCCACCAATCACTATTTGTTGGGAAATCTCATGACAGGCCAGCTTGTTGGGGATGAAAAGTGGTAGCGCAAGAGGGGGAACAACAACTCTGAACACTCTGAAATAGGAAAACTCTGCTTCTACGTACCAATCAGCTATATCGCTCAAATTTGCAGCAATGTTATCTGAGATGCGAGGTGGCGAATGACCAAAAATGGTGATGTGTAGGGGCACCATCACCCAGTTGAAAATTTCATAAATAAATATGTTTGCTTTATTTTCCCACAGTTTGTCGTGATACTCATGTACAGGTTTTTCTAGGGCTGGATTCCAAGCCCAGTTCATCAAAGGGAACGGGGTCATGGAACATATTGCGTCCATGACATACATAGACATGAAAAAAGAGGATGGTCTTCCACTTTCTTTCTGCTCTCGGTATTCGGTGACCCGGTTGAACAAACTATCCGAGAGTATCTTTGCCCAATTAAATGAGCAACCTTCTGCTACCCAAAATATGAGAGGTACCCATGCAATGTAGAAATGCGATGTATCCTCCTTTCCAAACAGTTGGCATGTCATCATCGCCACATACATATACTGTGGCTCCAGCGAAGCAATTGAATAGATGCCCTGGTCATTTGCTTTGAATTTCACGGAGCGCGAAACCCAATCTTTTATCAAACCGGGCATGGTTTTGTCATATTCAGTGCATTCCTTCTTTTTGAATCCCTCTAGGAATTCAGCATCATATGTGTATTCAGATGTTACCGGGAGCTTATACATGGTTTGGATATGCTCTGGTCTAAAAGTCCCGACCGTGGTCCGTTGGTAATTTATGATAGTTCTGGTGGGGAGGTCTATGTGATCCAACGCCCATCAGATCATGTCATAATATGGGAGAAACTGTGGTCTGGTTGCAACCCGGTGCATTCCAGATTGAACAACTATCTTGTATCTAGTGTTCAGGTCGTCCTTTTCATTATCATTGTCATCGGAATCTGAATAATTCACCAACTCAGATTGCATAATATCTGAAACAAAAGACCAACTAGGTACTGAGATGCCAGTCCGAGGTGAAGTATCGGAGACATTGTCTGAACCATGCGCTGCAATCTCGACGTTCGCCTTCGCAGCTTTCCGTGGAGCCATGGCTGAAACTTGAGTTTTCGCTCTTCTGCGATAGACCTGTGTATACATGCAGAAATTAGTTCACTCAGAGAAAGGTGAGTTCTGTGTGCTTATGAAAAATGTTTAAAATAAAATCAAACTCTCGTATATATTTGAAAACTCTGTACTATTTGAAATAAGTCTGTCAAATCGCAATTAGAAACAAATTTATTGCATAAATCCGATCTTATTTATTCATGGATTTACCCTAATTCTTCATTAATGTCATCAATTTTCGGCAGCTTGACAGGCAATCGGGGTATGGAGAGCAAGTAGCTACCTCGTGAAAAGTGAAAACCTCGATGCACGGGACGTATCTCGTTTTATTTTAAAATTTCAAATCTTAGCAACTTAAATAATTTTCTCGTTGTTCACTGCATCGTGAATTTCCTTTTAACATTTTGACTCTTCAACTCATGAGACTGCGAGGGCCGATTTTGGTTTAATTAATAGTAATCACGATTTGGAGCATCATTAATTTACTAATCACTTTATTTTCTATATCATGACTCGGAACTTCGGAGATAAATTTTTGGGAGAATGGTATGCCGAGTCGCAAAACCGTGAAATGACAATAATTAAGGCTCAAATCATGGGAAGACAATCTTAGATTTGGGCAACTAATTAATCTTGCTATAATTACATCGCAACCTCATGAGTCAGGGTTAGAGACGCCTTAACTTTTTGAAAGAAAGTGTCGAGTGGCGAAGCGCCAAGAACAAATTTTAACCATGGTTAGTCTTTTACCAGGGTTAGCCCAAAAGTACCTCGTGTCCTCGGCTATCAGAGTTGTAAACCTACAAACTTGGGTTTGACGAACGCCGAGACGCGAAATCCCAACAACATCTACTCATAAGTTAAAATATTTACCCTAGTTAATGTCTTGGGCGAAAAATGAAAACGATTTCGCTGTTTTGTGACTTGGGACGTGTGAACTCAAGGGTTAAAGTATCTGACCTGCGAGACCCAGAAATAAAACAAAAGAGCGAACATACTTGCGAAAATGAATCTGTTTTGAAAGTGGAAAAGCATTTTTGTCCAAGCGACAAGATCTCATAGTTTTAAGATCTCGGAAGGGAAAAGAAAATCAACTTTAAATCTCAAGTATCAAAAATTGAAAATTGTGCAAGGTAAAAACAAGGGCGTCTCCAACATAGGCTCCAACTAGGGATCCCGCCTTCCTGCGAGGCGGGAAGAACAGTAGACTAGGTGCCAATATTGGGTAAATGGAGTCACAAGCTAAATTAACAGAAAAAAATCAAGGAAAAAGATAGAAGGGAGGGAAAACTTTGTTTTGAACTTCAAGAAGTTTTTTCGAAATCAGATACTCATTCCACACACAGCTGAAGTCACTTTCACAACTTTTCCCTTTCTCACTACTAACTTTGGGGACGCTTCAAGATAGTCGAAACAACCCTAGGATATTCAACAGATCTTGTGATTCTCAGCTTGCATTAAAAGAATGATATTATATAAGTTTAAAAAGGGAAGTCCCGTCGGAATTTGGGGTAATGATCAGGTTTTAGAAAGCATTGGTTACTGGAGTAGATTGATATTTATGTATAACAACCTTACAGATCTCTCAGACATTGCTTCACTTCCAGCGAGCCTGTTCAGTACCCTCGTGAAGTTGTCTGACCCCTTTTTCACTGAATTTCTTTTCACCACTTCGGAAAATATTTATGCGTTTAAACGCTAAGACGAGGGCAATCATTTTTGAATTTCCTTTCATCGTCTTCCTGGACTAGGTGGGGGTAATCATTTCTGAATTTCCTTTCACCACCTGTCTTATAATTTACTTTTAAAACATGAAGATGGGAGCAATCAGTTTATATCAGGGCTGAGATCTGTGTAATATTTTGTATCAGAGGTATGTCAACTCATTTTGATTACTCGGTATCAATATTCCTTTGACCCTCACAAGACCTTCGTTCTTAGGGAGACAGGGGAACATAATAAAATTTTAAGGGAGGTCATGTTCAACAAGCTTTGAATTTTTTGACGCTGTTGAAAAACCTAGGAAATTTAGGATCGCTATAACGTTCCTTAGCATTAGCAGAAAATCAAGTAGTTGTGAAGACCAACTTTCTTATTAAGCTTTGTTTCGAAATCCCTAAGGTTTAAAACGAAAAACTTTTACCCCTTCACAAGGACTCGGGAAGATAGTGACTCGCTAAAAGTTAGGCCCGGAGATAGGCAGAAAACAAGGAAACGATTCAAAGGCTTCATAAACAAAAGTTCACAACAGTTGGGACTGGTTTTCGAAGGTAACTAGGAACAAATATCATTACTGACTATTTTTAAGTTTAATGTATTCATTCAAATTCATTTATTTGAAGCCAAAAATAATCCTGTTATATAACCTTTTATATTGCAATTTGAACAATGTTACCTTAGTTCGCTTAAACATCCTTTCATGACCTGTATATTTAGAAAACTCACCTCTATATTTTCTTTTCACTTTCTTTGTGGACTATGAATTATCTTATGTATCACCTGTTTTATGTCGTTCTATTTCCAACACCGACCTGCTCATTATTTTTTCTGCTAGTTTCGTCTACAACTGGAAACCTGTAAAAACAGATACAAATCTTATTGGAAATGTGTTGAGAATTTAGGAACGAAAACCAAAAATTAAAAGCAAATGTTTGAACGAAAATATAAATATGTACAAAGCACTCATAATAAAATTTATTTATATACAATATTTTTTTATTTTTTTTATTTGACGACTGTTACATCATGTAGTGCTTTAGATACCGCCCATTGACAGGGGCGCTAAGAAATTCTCCATCAATATTTTCCAGAATAAAGGAATTTTTTCCTTCTGGAGCCGAGACCCTGAATGGTCCATACCAAAGGTGATCAAATTGTCCATGCTTCGTGGCTTCTTCCCTTCTCTTATCCCATCTTAACACTAAGTCACCTGGGAGGAATTCTCTCTCCTTTTCTTTGAGGTCGAACAATTCTTTCATATCGTCCTGGTACTTCTACATTTTCTCATCAACCTCCACTCTATGCTGTTGAACCTCGATCAGCTGGTTAATTCTCCTGGTTACATGATTTGGTTCTTCATTTTGATCCTGCCATAATTTCATCACTGGTAATGCTAGGTTTATAGGTAGAACAACATCTGTGCCATAGACCATTTGAAATGGTGAAATGCCGATAGACCTTTTTGTACTGATGCGGTTTTCCCACAATGCGTACTTCAAATGCACATGTCAGGATCTTTTATTTTCATCCAGTGTTTTCTTGATTATGTTTACCAGGCTCTTGTTTGATGATTCGGCCAGCCCATTTCCCTGGGGGTAATAATCAGTGGAATGGCCTAGAACGATATTGTACTTATGACAGAAGCTGATCATAACCATGGACTTAAAATCTTGGGCGTTGTCGGTAACAATATTTCGGGGACACCCGAATCTTGACAAGATATTATCTTCCAAGATGTCGATCACCACCGAGTCTGTTGCCCGTTTGGTTGGAATGGCATCCACCCACTTTGTAAAATAATCTGTGGTTGTTAAGATCCACTTATGCTGAGCACTGGAATGGGGATTAATTTCCCCTATAAAACCTAGTCCCCATTGTTGAAATGGAGCTTCAGTTTTGACTGGAATGAGTGGTAGTGCAGGGAGTTTCTGTTTACCAGCGAATATTTGACACCGGTCGCAGGCACGCACTTTGGCATTGACATCCGAAAATAGTTTCGGCCAATAGTATCCGGCCCTCAAAATCTTGTAGGTTGTGGCTCTCCATGCATGGTGTCCTCCGCGGACCCCTTCATGAAATTATTCTATAACCTGTGAAGTTTCAGATTCAACCAAACAAACTAGTAAGAACCCAAGTGGATCTTTCCAGTAAAGATGGTTTCTGGCGATGCAATATTTTACGACATGAAGTTTTAAAGTTCTTCATTTGGCTGGTGATAGTCTGTCTGGACATCTCAGGTTTAACAAGTAGAACACTATGTCTTTATACCAGCCTGACGACATGAATTTTTCTTCGACCTTTCTTGAAACTATCTGGTCATCCGGCTCTTGCAAGCGTGTGTCTCCGTCTTCCTCTTGAAATCAATTGATATCAAGAGCTCTAAGATTTGACTCAGCCAAGAGTTTGGCCAGACCCTGCCCCTTTATCAATTTCGTAGGTTTGACTTCCAGATCAAATTCTTGTATTTTAGCGAGCCAACGCCCTCGTTTTCCATCACTATCTGGCTGTACCAATATATCTTTCACAGCACTTGTTGGTACGTACGCGATAATTTTTGAATGAAGTACATAGGTTCTGAATGCTTTTAGCGCTTTCACCATTGCGTACACCTGCTTTTCCATTATATCATACTTTAGTTCGACATCTCTAAGGCTCTTGCTAAAAAATGCGATTGGTCGTTCGAAGCCTTCGTCATCCTTTTGTAAGAGCACCGCGGCGATAGTATGTTCAGAAGCGAATGAGAAGATAAGGAAATCTTTCAAGTAATCTGGGCTTGCTAACACCAGTGCCTCGCTGATAACTTTTTTAATATGCGTGAATGATGCTTTAGCCTCGGTCGTCCAATTTACTCTGTTATCTTTCTTCAGCATTCCTGTGATCAATTTGACGATCTCAGCAAAATTTGGTATAAACCTTCGTAAAAAATTTATTGTACCTAAGAAACATTGAATTTCTTTTACGTTTCTAGGAATACTGATAGTTTCTATTGCTTCAATCCTCTTAGGATCAATTCTGATACCATCTTTAGATACGATATGCCCCAGAAGCTTACCTTCCTGCATAGCGAAATGTGATTTCTTTGGGTTCAAAGATAGGCCATACTTGCGGCATTTTTTGAAAGTCTGTTTTAAATGGATCAAATGTTCTTCATCGGTTTTAGAGAAAACAGTCAAATCGTCAAGGTAGATGACTACGAACTTGTCTCTCTCTCCTACGAAAGCGATGTCCATAGCGCGCTGGAATGTAGCCCCTGCATTCATCAAACCAAACGACATTTTGTCATACATTAATGTACCCCATGGTGTGGTGAAAGAAGTTTTTTCTCTATCTTGTTTGTTCATGGCGATTTGGTTGTACCCAGAGAACCCATCTACCATAGACATTCGATTTGCTCCAACTACCCTTTCTAGGACGTGATCCATTTTGGGAAGTGGATAATTATCCTTAAGAGAGGACCTGTTCAAGTTCCGGAAATCCACACACAATCTGATTTCTCCGTTCTTTTTTCTGACAGGGACCAAATTTGCCACCCAGTCTGAGTACCTTAGAGGTACAATTATTTTCACATCTAAAAGCTTCTTAACTTCCTTTTCAATGATGGGCAACAAAATGGGGTTAAATTGCCTGATCTTTTGCCTAAAAGGCTTGACCCTGGGCTTCAACGGTATCTTGTGCTCAATTATGGAAGTATCATACGTTCGAAGCTCATCATAGGACCAGGCGAAAACATCTTTATACTGTATGAGTAGGTCTCTGTACTGGTCTTTTACCTTGGGAGGGAGGAATTTAGATATCTTTACTATCCTGGCTTCTTTTTCAATTCCTATGTCTCAATCCTCCACTTCTTCTGGTTGGGGCTGCAAAGTGGATTTCATAGGTATGTCGTTTTGATCGAAAAGTCTTTCTAAAGGAATTAATCCTTTCAGGATTTGGTTGTTTTTAAGGACCAACATAAGACGATCCGCTATTTTTTCTCGAAAGGTTTCAGGCTCTTCACCCTCTTGCATAATCCACATCGGGTCGTTTTGATTTTCTTGGTCTGGATGGGTTTCAGCGAACTCACCTACTGCCGTAAGAAATTTCTGAATTTTTTCGTCATCTTCAAAGACCTGCCAGTGTCGGACATTATCTGGTATAGAGGGTTTATATCTGATTTCAATATGATATTTCAGCTTAACGTTCGTGGGAGGAGAAAAGTTTGAGGCTGCCTTAGCCGATGCATCATCATGTAGATTCTCTGTGCGAGGGATAAAATGGACTTTTACAGATGAGAAAAAATTATCCATCAAATCCCAAGCACAATTTATGTATGTTGTTAGTCTGGGATGCTTGGCTAGGTATTGTCGGTTTACTTGTCTTACTATCAATTCAGCGTCACCATAAACCTCCAAGTTTTTTATATTTAACTTCTTTGCAGCCTCTAATCCTAAGATTAATGCTTCATACTCACATACATTATTGGTGTAATCTATGTCCCACTGCAAACTATATGAGAAAGGGACAATAAACTTACCTTCAGGTGCTACTAAAAGTATGCCAGCACCAGCTCCTTCAGAAGATGAAGTGCCATCGATGTACATTTTCCAGATACCATTTTTGCATAGCTCGTCCGTCAAGGGGATAAGTTCTTCTTGATTCATATCAAGTTCTTCTGGACACACATCCAAACTATCATCAAATGACAATATGCAATTCCCCAGATCTTGGTATGCAACGTAAATGGGAAAGTTATTTGGGTTCTGAGGATCACTGACAGTATACGCTAATCTTGTTTCTCTGTAAAAACGGGTAAACTGACCACCGAATATAGGGATTGTGGCATATAACATGTCCAATTGTAGAGAACCCCCCAACTTGGCTCCCCATGATCTGGATAATAGCATACCATATTTGGGGGGAATATCTGCGATAACCACATCCATCGGGATACTCTTGACTGGGACCTGAGCTAGGGTAACTACCAAATCTTTTATCATTCCCATACATTTAACCTTTTTCGAATCGAAAGAGTATATATTTCAATAGGGTCTAGTGATTTGGAGACTCAGCCTCTCCATTATAATTTTGGGCATAACATTATGTGAAGCCCCAGAATCTAACATACAGTTATGCAGTAACTGATCATGAATGTTCAGGGTGATATAGAAAGGAGCGACGTTGTCTTTGGATCCCTCAAAATGAGGGCCAAAGGTGATGTTAGTTCTATCATCTTCCAGATTGATAACATCAAACTGACTTTCTCATATAACATCAGACTGACCTTCTAGATCGTAGACACCCATCGCTTTGGCAATCTGCTTCCGATAAGCTGGATTTTTTGCTAATTCTACCAAAGGAATTGGTATCTTAATTTTGTTTAATTCATTTTCAAGACTGAAAGATGTATTTACCTTATTTGTTTCTTTGGTTTGGACTTCCACATTTTTTCTTTCAAACTTGTTTGTCTGGATCGCTTTATCACTCGTGATCTTAGTCGAAGATGTAACTTTGTCTATTGGTCCAGTTTCCTTTGTTTGGGTTTCAAATTTCTTCACCTCAGACTCTTGGGTTTTTGCTACCTTGACTTTATTTCTGAGTAACAAAGTCTCTTCCAAAGGAGGTTCATTTGATTGACCCCTTTGAAGGATTCTCTTAGGTTGGTCAGTTGAGGTGGGCTTATTTTTAGATCTCAGATTGTATTTGGGTTGAAAACCAGCCGCTATCATTTCCGTTTCTGGTTGAGATACGCAGAGGTTGGTATGATCACCTTCTTCATCTTCATTAGACGGTTGTGAGGTATTTAAAGATTTCTCATAGTCTTCCCTGGTCAAAAATGGCTGCAAACATTCATCACTAAAACACGCGACTTCATCTTCCAAATCTCCGAAATCTTGGAGATCATTTGCTCCTATAAAATTTTTCGTTTTTTAGTGGAGCTTGTATTTTTTGATCTTCATTCTTTATTTGTCTCTGTTGATTTTGGGGATTTGGGTTTCTCCTGAAGTCCTTTTTATTAGAAGAATCATCTTTAACCTGATCCAACTCCATCCTAGAGATTTTGTTAGACAGTTCTTTAACTATTCGGGCCATATCATCTACTCTATCATCAATGTATCTATTTGAACCCGAAGGACCTACTGGTTCCCTATAGTGTCTATTTTCTCGGTTGACTGTTTCTACTTTAGCCTTTAGCTTACCTGAAGCTGTCATATTAGATTTTATTTCGACAGCATCGTCTTGCATTCTATTTAGGGTGGCCCCTCTTCTTTCTCGCAAAAGTAGTGCAAAATCAGGTTCGAAAGCTCCCGCAAAGGTTACTTTCACTGAGGGTTCGGAAGGCTTAACAACGGCTGGAATTTTATTATAGAGTTTGTTAAATCTCAAAATAAATTCCATAACGGTTTTTGAGTTATTTTTCTTTAGAGACCCAAACTCAGTAAAGTAATATAAGTGATCTTTTCTCTCTCCCCATTGTCTGAGGAAAACATCTTCCAATGCATCATATGTCTGAATAGAAGCTGTAGGAAGGCTCTGAAACCAAGTTCAGACCTGCCCTTCAAAGGTCTAGACAAGAAGTCTAGAGTAAACATCCTCGTGTTCAATACCACAGACGTCATTGAATTGGTCAAAGAAATTTATATGCTCGGATGCGGTTAGATCTCCCTCCCCAGTAAACTTAGGAAGGTTCTTGATGTAGTTTTCAGGAAAATCATGAAGGGGGACGGGCAAAACCAGGGGAGCGTATCTCGCAGCTACCTTTGTGAATACTCTGGGAGGAGGGACATTTACTTGACCTCCACCTCCTCCTCCAGGAGAGCCTCCACCAAGAGCACCTCCACCTCCTCCTACAATGCCTGCCATCGACTCGAGTGTAGAAAATGAGTTTGTAACAGACTTTTCAGAATCAGGTGAGACTGGGAATTTTTGTCGGAGGAAGGCTGGTGTGTCAAATGAAAATGATCTTTCTAAAGGACCCTTTCCCTTGTGTATGGATGGGAATATTTGATGGATCTCACCCCTAACTTTAGATCAGTTTGTCGTCGGATCTTGTGTATCAAATAGAGGACTGCGTGAAGTAGAAGGTTCTGAATGGTATTTAGCCTTTAAATTTTTTTCGAGATTATTAACAGGTGTAATCAGCTTACCATTCGGGTTCTGTCTGGTATTCCTTCTAACGAATGCCATCTTATTCTTTTTTCGTGGAGTCGCCAAGTGAAAGATTGAAAAAGCCTTAAAATTGTGTGTACTCAATGTTCACTATCAAGGAGTAACACTTTCAACGAAATGATTGTCATTTTCCCAGGGAAAATATTTCGTAACTTCGTTCCCTGGCAACGGCGCCAAAAAGATGTTGTTCCCGAGTCTGTACTTAAGGCTTAAAATTACAGTGTCAAGGCATCCGAAAGTATGTCAAAGATTTATAAAATGATTACGCAACCTTCGGTATAGGAAACTAATGAGGATTTATACGTACTCGTTGTCTAGCTTCCAACTGTTCCTGATTTGTAATATCTTGTTCAATGGCTGCCCATGAATGTTCCAGTTCTTCCTGAGTGTTAGCAGTTTTAAGGATTGTGTCAAAAAGATTTAAAGAAATATGTGTTTGATTAGATAGTCTGGGTTCGATATTAGGTTGAGTGGCTGCAGGAATGGTCATTGAGGAACAATACCAGTAAGAAAATATTTAAAGAGATATTTCAACACTGTTTCAATTTGGTCGAAATAAAGAGGAGTTTTTACTTTAAGAATAAAATAGGAATGAAAACTGAAGGCCCTTTCCCGTAACTGTATCATTTTTTAATAAAAATATGTGGGATGAGAGAAAAACATTTAGCTGTAGGTAACGTAAGGTTCCTGTCAAAGGAAAACTCACACATACACATAAGAAGAAATTAGTATAGAAATAATAGACATAGTGTAAATAAATAATAATTTTGTAAATGCAAATTGGTCTTACACCCGCTGATAGCTGGTGCAGAGGAAAGACAATAACCAATTACAGAAAGATGAAATCCCTTCGCTATAGTAGTGCTTGTACTAAAGTATAGCGATACACATCAATTATGAAAAGTGGTATGAAATGAAATATGAAACATAAAGAAAACAAACTTGTAACACAGTGAGGACGGGATCAAGAATCTTCAAATTTGCATGTATTAACTTCTCGAATGAAAAAACTCTATTACAATCAATACCAAAAAGGTCCAGCCCTTTCTTTCTTCTTTTTGTGGTCTATTTATACAAATTTGCGGATTAGTTTAGAAACTCAACAGTTTCATAAATTCAGTTACAACCGAGAGGAGACAAATCATTCCATTTATCCTACTCTATTTTCACAAGGTGCCATGTTCTTGTCTTTGCGTGGATTCGGTGCATATGATACATTTGTCCACAAACTGTGATACAAGCTACGAAGGTTCCGCTTGACAACTGGCCTCGGAGAAATAACATTCTCGGGCTAACTGTGGCAGTTTATCAGCCATTTTCGCATCAATCATGTCAAGGGCACTTAGTTGTGCGCTAGGTTGAATTAAGTGTTTGTCGACTTGAGCCATGTCCACCCTGTTCGTCTTAGAGATATCCCCCGAATCTCTCTCATTCTTCTCCTTCAGATCGAGGGAAATCTGATCTACATTAATTTGCCTTAACGTCTCTGAGCCACCTCCACTCTCCATCCCTAGCATCTCTCCATATATGGCATTGAAGGTTTCATCTAATGAATTGGTTACTTTTTGGGCATGTTCCTTGCTTAAGGTAATATTATGTTCCCAATACTTTAATAGGATATTACCTCTAGTTTGTTCGGTGATGGTGAGTCCGGGAAAACCTGTTGAAAACCTGTTGTTAGTAGCTATCACCGCCTCTTGAAAGGAGACCCGAGCAGCCTCTTCTTTTCTTTCTCTGACAGTCATATTCTCAGAAATCTGATGCATCAACAGGAAATCTTCTCGAATCACTCCCACTTTGTCTAGCAGACTTTGTTGTACAGAAGAGATCCTGCTCTGAATATCGATCGCTCGGGATTTAAACCCCTCGACGTCGATCACCCTGCTTTCAGCGACCTGTAATTGACTCTGCAGCTCCGTGATCATATTCCTCTGCTGACCCACCTATATCCGACCATCTCAGATCACTGAATGTGCTTGTTCCAACTTGGTTTTGAGGACTTCTATTTCCTTTTTATCAGCCAGTCGGGCCAATTCTATTTTCCCACTCGCCTGACTCTTAGCGTTTTCTGTAGCCGAAGCTACTCTGGCTTCGAGAGTCTTGATCAGGTGATTCTTTCTTTTGAGCTGACTTTTTAACATCCTGACCGTGAATTGATTCGCTGACGCATATGCTCCAAGCGTTCCTGCGATCTTTGTGGAAAATTCCTCATTCTTTTTGTTCTTTCCATCGGCCATCACTTTGAACTTTTTAGCAATCGATCCTTCGTCTTGGTAAACCTCCCTCTTCACAACTGCTTTCCTCTTTTTGTCAAAGAAGAACTCATTTGGAGGAAGTTCTTCTACTCTGATAGGCATTAGTTCTTCACCGAAAATCCATCCTTCTTCTATATTTCCTTGCGTTGACTGGAAGGGGGTGACTGAAGTGATTGTTGCCTGATCTGCTTCGCTGCCTTTCCTAGTGTGACGATTGAGTCTTTCTCCTTCGGAGGATCAGAGGTCTTCTTCTTAGTTTTTGGATTCTGGGTTTCTGGCGGGTCTGTGTTTCTTACTTCCACCTCTGAATTATGTTCCTTGGGTGGGTCCGTAGTCTCTTCTTCTGCTTCTGGATTCTTCCCATGCTCCCCTTCCTGCTGTTGTCCAGGGTTAGACCTTTGATCCTCAGAACCTTCAGTGTATTTCCTTTTATCCTCGGAAATACCCAAACCTCCCAACACAGTGGGAAGGCTTCTTCGTCTATATTCTTGGAATTTTAATACGGATGCCATGTCTTCGGGTGCTAAGGATTGGATCATGACTAGCACTTCCCCATAAGATCTCACACCTAAGAAAACATCATCTGAGGGTGAACACTCATGTTCAAACTTCTTCAGCCCACAATTTTCCAAATAGTTACTTACAATTTTCTGTGGATCATGTTTTTTATATTCAATAGAGACCAAACTCAGGTCTTCCAGGGCTGCAGCCTCGGCTTTAACATGCCCAAAATCCAATAAAGAATAATAATTTAGCTGAACCGGGAAAAACGGCCATACCTTCTTCGAAGATGCTTTGAGCTCTTTACTCACTCTACCAATCACTGTTTGTCGGGCAATCTCGCGACAGTCTAGCTTGTCGGGGATGAACAGTGGTAGCGCAACAGGGGGAACAACAACTTCGAACACTCTGAAATAGGAAAAATCTGCTTCTACGTACCAATCAACTATACCACTCAGATTTGCAGTAATGCTATCTGAGATGCGAGGTGGCGAACAACCAAAAATGGTGATGTGCAAGGGCACCATCACCCAGTTGAAAATTTCATAAATAAATTTGTTTGCTTTATTTTCCCACAGTTTTTCGTGATACTCATGTATAGGTTTTTCTAGGGCTGGATTCCAAGCCCAGTTCATCGAAGGGAACGGGGTCATGGAACATATTGCGTCCATGATATACGCAGACATGAAAAAACAAGATGGTCTTCCACTTTCTTTCTGCTCTCGGTATTCGGTGACCCGGTTGAACAAACTGTCCGAGAGTATCTTTGCCCAATTAAATGAGCAACCTTCTACTACCCAAAATATGAGAGGTACCCATGCAATGTAGAAATGCGATGTATCCTCCTTTCCAAACAGTCGGCATGTCATCATCACCACATACATATACTATGGCTCCAGCGAAGCAATTGAATAGATGCCCTAGTCATTTGCTCTGAATTTTGCGGAGCGCGAAACCCAATCTTTTATCAAACCGGGCATGGTTTTTTCATATTCAGTGCATTCCTTCTTTTTGAATCCCTCTAGGAATTCAACATCATATGTGTATTCAGATTTTGCTGGGAGCTTGTACATGGTTTGGATATGCTCTGGTCTAAAAGAACCGACCGTGGTCCGTTGGTCATTTATGATAGTTCTGGTGGGGAGGTCTATGTGATCCAACGCCCATCGGATCATGTCATAATATGGGAGCAACCATGGTCTGGTTGCAACCCGATGCATTCCAGATTGAACAACTATCTTGTATTTAGTGTTCAGGTCGTCCTTTTCATTATCATTGTCATCAGAATCTGAATAATTCACCAACTCAGATTGCAGAATATCTGAAACAAAAGACCAGCTAAGTACTGAGCCACCAGTCCGAGGTGAAGTATCGGAGACATTGTCTGAACCCTGTGCTGCAATCTCGACGTTCGCCTTCGCAGCTTTCCGTGGAGCCATGGCTGAAACTTGATTTTTTGCTCTTCTGCGATAGACCTGTGTATACATGCAGAAATTAGTTCACTCGGAGAAAGGTGAGCTCTGTGTGCTTATGAAAAATGTTTAAAATAAAATGAAACTCTCGTATATATTTGAAAACTCTGTAATATTTGAAATAAGTCTGTCAAATCGCAATAGAAAAAAAATTATTGCATAAATCCGATCTTATTTATTCGTGGATTTACCCTAATTCTTCATTAATTTCATCAATGTTCGATGGCTTGACAGGAAATCGAGGTATGTAGAGAAAGTAGCTACCTCGTGAAAAGTGCAAACCTCGATGCGCGAGACGTATCTCGTTTTATTTTAAAATTTCAAATCTTAGCAACTTAAATAATTTTCTCGTTGTTCGCTGCATCGTGAATTTCCTTTTAACATTTTGACTCTTCAACTCATGAGACTGCGAGGGCCGATTTTGGTTTAATTAACAGTAATCACGATTTGGAGCGTCATTAATTTACTAATCACTTTATTTTCTATATCGTGACTCGGAACTTCTGAGATAAATTTTTGGGAGAATGGTATGCCGAGTCGCGAAACCGCGAAATGGCAATAATTAAGGCTCAAATCATGGGAAGACAATCTTATATTTAGGCGACTAATTAATCTTGCTATAATTACATCGCAACCTCGTGAGTCGGGGTTAGAGACGCCTTAACTTTTTGAAAGAAAGTGCCGAGTGGCAAAGCGCCGAGAACAAATTTTAACCATGGTTAGTCTTTTACCAGGGTTAGCCCAAAAGAACCTCGTGTCCTCGACTATCGGAGCTATAAACATACAAACTTGAGTTTGATGAACGCCGATACGCGAAATCCCGACAACGTCTACTCATAAGTTAAAAGATTTACCCTAGTTAATGTCTTGGGCGAAAAATGAAAACGATTTCACCGTTTCGTGACTCGGGACGTGTGAACTCAAGGGTTAAAGTATCTGACCTGCAAGACCCCGAAATAAAACAAAAGAGCGAACATACTTGCGAAAATGAATCTGTTTTGAAAGTGGAAAAGCATTGTTGTCCAAGCGACAATATCTTAGAGTTTTAAGATCTCGGAAGGAAAAAGAAAATCAACTTTAAATCTCAAGTATGAAAAATTGAAAATTGTGCAAGGTAAAAACAAGGGTGGCTCCAACAGGGGGAAACATAATAAGGGAAAGAAAGGAACTTATGGTAAAAAGTAAGGTCAACATAGTAAGGAATCTGCAAATTAAGAACCTTCTAAAATGAACTAAATTAGCAACTTCATTTTAGGGAAAGTATTTAAACCTGTAAGGGAATCTAGGAACACTTAGGAGTAAATTTAGGAGCAACTCTAGGTGGGTGAGGGAAATGAGACAATTAATAAATTTAAAGAAAATAATTATTGGAGGAAAGAGGGGGATGGACGACACTTGTGCGAATGAGAATATTTAGAAGATTTTTATTAAAAATTAATTTAAATGTGATTTAGGGAAAGTTGGAGGTTCTAAAAACGCTATAATAGAAAGGGAAGATGAGGAAGAAGGGGATCAACTGTTAGCGTAATGTTATGCTGCCGAATTTGTGACTTGACTGATTACTTGTGGGGAGTTGGGTTTTCCCAGCTTGGATAGGAGTGGTAGCTCGGCCTTGCGAGGTGATCTGGGAGCTAGGCGTACCATCTGGATAGTGTGTGGCCCTTTTGCGGCTTGGGGGGCTAAGGGGGAAGCAGAGTATCCCTAGCATTGGCTAGGAGGTACCGGTGAGGTCTCGACGGTCGATGAGCGGAAGCGGGAGCGTGCAGACAACACTTGGAGAAAGCGATAAGGCAACGGTACGCATTTATGTTGATTGATAAAAGGTTGTAGGATGTATGTTTTAGATCTGCCGGTGTATTGAGTAGGAAACTGTTGGTGTAGTTTTATGACTGAAATTTTATATTCGGGCTGATTTATTGGTTGGTTGATCTCTCTGTGGTGATGAATGTGACCATTGCGCTTCTCTCACCATGTTCTTCGATTTACATTTTGACTGCGTCTTATGTATGTAAGGTTAAATTAGCGTTGTATTGATGATTCTGGCAAATTAAAATGTGAGTATTTCATTCCTGGCGAATTAAAAAGTGTTTATTTTTACTCCCGACCAGCAATCTCTTTCTTCAAATCAGTATTGCTTATTAGGCGATTCTAGTGTGCCTAAAAACATTTGATGGTAGCCATGCCCTTCCCGTACTCTGCATCTCTTTAATCTTCGCTGGCTGATTTTTCTAGCGAGTTACCCTTGGTTACTTCTCTCCCAGACCAAATTTTACTTCTCTGACTATGTTTTCTTGCTGTCAGCGATTTATATCTTAAATGGAAATTTTTGGTTTTATTTTCATTTAGCGACCCTGGATCTCTTATTTCAATGGCGAAATGTAATTTATATTGCAAATGGCGAATGCTTCACTGGTATGGCAGCGGGTTATATTTTAAAATGAACCTTTCAGATTTTATATTCCCACGGCGCATTCGTACAATATATTTTAGTTTGCGAATATGGATTTCATATTCAATGGCGAAATTGTATTTTTTTTTATGGCAATGGCGATTGACTTCGCTGGAATGGCAGTGACTTTTATTTTAAATAATAATGGTAGGTTTCTTCATCATTGGCGAATTAGTAATTTTAATTACAAGGGGTGTTTCATTCTCTGGCATGTCGATAGTCATACATATCCTGGTATTCAGCCGCGATTTGCTAAACTGTACCTGGCGCAACCGTTACCTAAATTTGTTCCCAAGAAAACTCTTCCTGGCACTCCGTTTTTGTAATTAATTACTCTGATTTCGTTGTTGGAATTTTCGTTGGGTAATTTGTTATTAAAAATTTTGAGTTGGGCATTTTCATTCTGCTCGCACTTGGTTAATGATAGTAAACTCGACGCCCTGATCCCTGGCATGCATATACCTTCCCTTCGGCAAGGTTTTACTTTACTCCAAAAAAAAATTATATACAATTTTTTTGAAAAACAGAACAGTCCATCCCTGGAGTTAGTTTCAACCCCACATTCGTGATAGATTGACCACTCAGCCTATCGATTAACATTTTGCATGCGTAGCAGTTGCTACTTCCAATTTTGGGGTCGCGATTACCTTGAAAACACCTCTCGGTGATAGTTGTTTTAAACAACATTAAACCCATGTCTGTGGTGGAGATTCGAATGACAGTTGAGCCTTAAGAATAAATAGGTTTTCCTCTAATCTCACGGTTATCCCTTAGCTGATTGATTGTAAGCACACAGGATTTACCATGATTTCGCCCTCAGGTGGAGGCGGCGTTCTGTTGGTCTATATTGACTGCGTTCAATTGTTCTATTGTTTTTATTATTAAAGTATCCTAAATGTTCTAATTTATCCTTACAAGTATATATTTATGATATAAGAAGGGATTTAGGTAAGGATGCATATACCCTCTTGCCAAGTAAATGATCGTATATTGTAATTCATTTATTGATTGGTTTTCGTTGTATTGAATTATGTTACAACCAACGGAACTTAATGCAGTAAGTTATGTCGTCAAAGGCACATGCATGAAGCTGGGACTTGGATGCCCAAATTTCTTATTTGATTGAACACACTACATTAATCAAACTTGTTACAAAAGTATAGTTGTCTAAGATACCGTCCGAGGGTTGCCTAGTTTCATTTAACCCTTAATTTAGTTTCCGTTTTTATTTCTTTTCTTTTAAATAACAATATCCTCCATACTCTTTTATCCTTCTTTTATACTATGTGGTGAACCAATATTGTTGATGAACCATCATAGGGTAGACCTTTATTGTCCAAGAGTGGATGAAGAGAATGATTACTTTAGAAACTTGGTTTGGACATGCTCATAGGTTTAGGAGTTGGTTAAGCTTTAATAATCTCTATATTAAACAATGAAGTGCCTTTATTAATAAATAATAAATTATTATTATTATAGCATGGGAAGAGGAATTTGGATAAAAGTGGATATGACGTACTAATCTACTTTTGGGATGTATTAGGGGGCATGATTTATAGACATCCTTATAAGGTCATGTATGGTTTTATAATTTATGATTAATATGTTTAAGTCATGTATGGTTTAAGATTTTCATGATTATTAACCTTTAAAGTAATGAGAGGCCTTTTTAATTAATAAATAATAATAATACCAAATATTACTACCTTTATCATGTGTGGGATGAGGAAATTAGAGTAAGGATTGTCAAGAGGTGAACAATCTATGTCTTGATGTATTGTGATTTATATCCATCTACATGATTATTAGATCATGAATTTTAAAAATAGAATACTTATAAATTAGTTTAAGGTAAATTGATAGAGATGGAACCTTGAGGACATTTATAATGTAAAATTGTGCCAAATGAATTGGTGTTAAGGTTAACTTAGATTATACCATGATGTCATCATGCACCTTAAACATGCGACGTCGGGCTCGTATTAGAGGTTGGAATAAATTGTGTTAATTTCCTTACTAGCCTCATTAATCACCATTGTCTTGCAATGTGATTGTTATTCTTGCAAATTTATTGTAACTTAAAATGAAAAGGTGTTGTCCTCTTATGGAAATAATATTGAAGTTTTATTGTTATGGATAACACAAAAGATGTTAGGCACTTGTTATTTTCGCAAAGTTAATGTGATATAAATGTAACGTGTTTATTATTTCATGACAACGTATTTGTAATTTTTATTGTTATTGATGAACATATTGGTGAAATGTTCTTGAATTAAGTACAATAAATTATTCTGAGGTAGTAAATGAGGGGTGTTTTTCTTTAAAATAATGTTGTACTAGGTTGGTAAACCTTCCGTGTGCTTGGTCTTCTTGTGTCAGGTGGGACGTAGACACCTCCATGTTCCTCAGAACAGTCACCAGCCCTGAGAATTTAAATGGTTAAAATCGATGGGAACCTGGGCTTGAGTGTTGCTTATGTGTCTTGGAGGTCCTAACCATTGCAGGGTAGGATGGATGGGTAGTCAGCCTTACTTATAGTCGTTTGATCGTCGTTACTTCATGTAGTTACTTGTGGTGCATCTTATGTCATCTTGTTGTGTTTGTCGTGGTTTGCGTCTTGATCATCATCGGGTGGCATCGCAGAGTCGAATGTGTTTGTTTCCATTGTACACGTGCGCACACACTTGTTAAAACACACACAAAAAAAACATTTTGCACTTGTTATATGAGGATCGTCATCGTGACGAACGGGAGGTTGTTACATATGGTATCAAAGGCGGTTCGACCCGTGACTTGGGATCGTTGTGGCTTTCGTAGACCTGATTGATTATACTGTTGCTGATCGAGTTGATTGTGTGCGTGCAGGTAATCATGGTTAGAGGATGTCATGGAGGAAGACGATGGGGTGTTAGGAGAGGAGGCGCGACGCCTCCAGTAGCATGCACACCTGAGGGGTCTAACACCCAGGGAGACGAGTAGGTTCTTGGACAGGAGCAGATAGCAGTTGGCGATGTTGTTGGGATGATGAGATCTTTCCAGCGCATATTCGATGCACTGATCAGCTATTTGGATAGAGATGAGGCCAGAGAGTCGGCACCTGTTGAGGTTACATCGTGCGCACCGGCCATTACTGGTATCATTCACCGTGAACTCGAGAAGGTCAAATTTCCCGAGTTCTTTGGTGCCCCGGATGGCACAGCCGCCGAGGCATGGTTGGAGAACATGGCGATGTGCTTCGCACTTCATGATTATACCTCCAACATGAAGGTTTGCATGGAAGTATTTCAATTGAAGAGGAGCACTCTTATATGGTGGAAGACGCTCCTGCCACAGCTGAACATGGCCGTCAAAGACGTGTCATCGGAACCATTCAAGGAACAGTTCCGAGAGAGGTATCTTTCAGAGGAATTCCTTGAGCGTTAGCTCAATGAGTTCAATGCCTTATGACAGGGAGGTCATACGGTGCCCGAGTACGAGGCACATTTTATGGAGTTACTCCGGTATGCTCCACACCTTAACACTGAAAAACTTAAGGTCAACAGGTTCGTGTTTGGCCTTAACGACAGCCTGCGTGCAAAGGTTAGGATTTTGATGCCTCGAACCTTGCACGATGTTGTCCAGAAGGCCCTCATAGTAGAGGAGGAGCTTATCAGTGGGGGTCAGACCAAGACTCCAGCAAGACCAGCAGGGCAGGGTTCATCTGGAACACTGCAGCACCAGACACCAGCGAGACATACGTTAGGATATCGTGGCTTTTAGAGGGGATCCACTTTCAATACACCTCGGGGAGCATCGCCTAAGCAGCGGACACCTTATCGAGGACCATTTCATCAACAACAGCGTCACCCACAGCAGTAGCAGTTTAGGCCTATTCAGCAGAACAGACTGGGGTTCCAGGCCAGTGGGTCGACATCTTCTACTTCGGGTACCAGGATTACTGGGCTGGAGAAGGGGTGTTGGACATGTGGGGAGCCACACTACCAGCGCAACTGTCCTGTGGAGAGGACCAAAGTGTCCAGATCAGCTGGACCCACTAAAGTGGGTGAGATGGGCAAGGCCCATCGAATTCATGTAGCGGTGAATAACCGCCAGGCAGAGCACCAGTCGACTGTGCTCGAGACAAAAAGTACTTTCGCTGACCAGACCCTTAGTGTTTTGATAGATCCTAGTGCTACTGAGAGTTTCATTTCTGGTGTAGCACTAAAAAGGATTAAGGTAAAGGCATTCGATCAGAATGAGTTTAGCTTCGTAGAGATGGCTTCAGGAGCCAAACAAAAGGTTGGGGGAAAGGTTACAGGCTGTGCCCTTAACCTGGGAGAGTTTTTCACAAGGACCAACTTGTACATTACGATCTTAGGATCTTACGATGTCATGATTGGTGTGGATTGGTTGGAATCGCATGAGGCGATACTCAACTGTAAGAAGAAATGGTTGAGCTTGGTTGATGATGAAGGATAGAGACGTGTGATTGTAGGATGGAACCAGGTAGTTTCCCTAAGGTTCATCTCTTCCTTACAGTTACGGAAGAGCATGAGCAAGGGGTGCAAGCTTTATGCGATCCTTGCACTAAACGAAAGGGGAGTAACGAAAGGTCTAGAACACCTTCCAGTGGTGAAGGAGTTTGCAGACGTATTTCTAGAGGAGTTACCTGGGATGCCACCGAAAAGAGAATTGGAGTTTACCATAGACCTGAAACCAGGGACCGAACCGATAGCAAGGACGCCTTATCGGATGTCGACCCCGGAGTTGCAGGAGTTGAAAATGAAACTGAAGGAGTTGTTGGACCTAGGACTGATACATCCTAGTCTGTCACCGTGGGGTGCACCGGTTATTTTCATATGAAAGAAGGATGGATCGTGGAGGCTTTACATTGACTATTGTCAATTGAACAAGCCCATGATCAAGAATCAATATCCCTTGTCGAGAATTGATGATCTGTTCGATCAAATGAAGGGTGTGACGGTGTTCTCCAAGATCAATTTGCGATCAGGGTATCACCAGTTATGGATCAAGGAGGATGACGTCCCAAAGACCGCCTTTAAGACAAGATTTGGACATTACGAGTTTAATGTTTTTCCATTTGGACTGACAAACGCCCCAGCAATATTTATGAGTTTGATGAATGGGGTGTTCCGAGAGTACTTGGACAAGTTCGTCCAAGTATTCATTGATGATATTTTCATCTACTATCGGACGAAGGAGGAGCATGACGAGCACTTGTTCTTGGTACTTCAGTGTCTGCGAGAGCACAAATTGTATGGGAAGTTGTCCAAATGCTCTTTTTATCAATCGAGGATTCACTACTTAGGGCATGTCATCTTCGGCGAAGGTATCGCCGTGGATCCAGCCAAGGTCAAGGCTATTATCGAATGGCCTGCACTGACGAATGTCACGAAAGTGCGTAGATTTATGGGTTTAGGAGGATACTACCGACGGTTTGTCGAGGGATTTTCGAAGATAGAAAATCCGATCATGGAATTGCAGAAGAAAAAAAAGAAGTTTGTTTGGACCGCGAAATGCACGGAAGAATTTCGAAGGCTTAAAGAGTTGTTGACAATAGCACCGATACTAAAAGTCCCTAACATGGATGCGGACTTCTTGGTATGCACAGACGCATCCAAGGAAGGCTTAGGTGGAGTCTTGATGCAAGATGGACGAGTAATCGCCTACCTTTCAAGGAAACTGAGAAGGCATGAGGAGAACTACGTGACGCAGGATTTGGAGTTATTAGCCATCGTATATGCCTTGAAGGTTTGGAGACACTACCTTGTTGGACAAAAATTTGAACTAAAGAATGATCATTTTGGACTACAACACATTTTTACGCAAAGTGACCTGAACGCGCGACAACGGCGTTGGTCGAAATTGCTTAGCAAGTACGACTTTGAGATTACTTACATAAAGGGAATAGTGAACCGAGTGGAGGATGCTTTGAGTCGGAGACCACGCATATTTTTGGTGTTGCCTCTTCAGATGAATCTACGTGAAAAGATTCTCACTTTACAGCGTGATGATGATTGGTACACAGAAGTCGAAGGTTTTATCGGACAAAACACAATGATGGTACCACGATATGAGGGATTTTCTTTTGATAGCGATGGGTTATTGAGGTTTAAAGGTCGGATTTATGTACCACCAAATGACGAGTTGAGGATGTTGATCCTGAGCGAGGCTCATAGAGCAGTTTACATGGCTCATCCGGGAGTCACAAAGATGAGTGCAAACCTTAAACCCTTATTCTTCTGGAAGGGAATGAAGGCCAACATAGTCAACTATGTGGCCAGATGTCTAGAGTGTCAGCAGGTAAAGGCTAAACATAGACACCCAACAGGATTACTTCAACCACATGCCATCCCGGAATCGAAATGGGAGGTCATTTCGATGGATTTTATTGTTGGATTTCCACTGACAGCAAGGAGACATGACTCAATTTTCGTAGTAGTAGACACTCTGACGAAGAGTGCTCACTTTATTCCTATGCGTATGACGTATCAGGCACTTGACATAGTGAGAGTTTTCATCAGTGAGATTGTGGGGCTGCATGGTGTGCCTAAGAGGATTATATCTGATCGAGGATCAGTGTTTACTGGACGATTTTGGATGAGTTTCCAAGAGGCCTTGGGAACCCAACTTAACTTTAGTACTGCATATCACCCAGAGACTGACAGACAGACCGAATGAATGAACCAAACCTTAGAAGACATGTTGCGCATGTACATGATGGACCAACAAAAGCATTGGGAAGAATTCTTGCCTCTAGTAGAGTTCGCTTACAACAACAGTTACCAAAGCACCATTAAAATGACACCTTTTGAGTTTCTTTATGGGCGACCATGTCAGACGCCCTTGAGTTGGGATCGGCTTGAGGATAGGATCTTGATGGGACCATAAGCGATCCAAGAAATGGAAGAACAAATGAAAACAATAAGACAAAGGATTAAAGAAGCCCAGGATCGACAGAAGAGTTATGCCGATGCGCACCGAGTCGACCATAGTTATGAGGTTGGCGATCGAGTCTTCTTGCGGGTTAAACTGCATAAGAGTTCGATCAAGTTTGGAAAGGGAGATAAACTCTCTCCTAGGTTCGTGGGACCTTTCAAGATTGTGGAGAGAAAGGGGCCCATGGCCTATCGACTAGCCTTTCCTGATTCTTTGAGGCGTATGCACGATGTTTTTCATGTATCTATTTTGAGACATTACATTAGTGATCCTATGCATGTGATTGACATGAGTTCCTTTCAGGTATCAGACGAGGGAGCGCTCACGGCTGAGCCAGTCCACATCTTATAACACCGCGTTCGACAGTTACGACGTCGAACGGTATATCAGGTCAAGGTCCAGTGGGACAATTATAGTCCACACTCGGCGACCTTGGAGGACGCATATGATATGCGCCAACAGTTTCCATTTTTGTTTGATAGATAGACTTATGATACTGTGATACACTTATTTTGGGATTTATACTATGAAACTTTGGGACAAATTTTAGACCAAGAGGGGGTGTATGTAACATCCCACTCTGGCGCACTCAGAAAACTTATTCTTTGAGGACACTTACTCGCAAGTGATATGGACTTTTATGATAAGAAAACATTTATCCTTGATTATGATGCGAAATGATAGATGACATGATGTTTTACTGTTTTTTCATGGACAGGTGCTATTGACTCGGTTATACTGAGTGTGCAGGTTTTTTGGAACTTGAGGATGCAGAGGCATCGATGGAACCCATTGGACTCTGGATTGAGTTAGGGAGTCTGCTATTTGGGTTGATTTATTTACTGTGATATTACATTGATTTGATGATATGATGTGGACATGTTCTGACACGTTTGTTGATGATGCAGGCTGACGATATCTTGCCGACTAGACTCACATATGGAGTAAAGGGGCCACACACGATTACCAGAGAGGTTGAGGGAGAGGTATGGACAGTAGCCCTGCCACAGCCTACTAGCACTTCCTCCGTGGCTCGAACTGTAGGTTAACAATTACCTAGTTCGAGAGGATCCATGATGTCATGAGGGAAGACTGCGACAATCGCTCACGATGACTCTAAGGGGCATGAAATAAGGCGGGGGCCTTATTCCTTAGAAGCCCTTAGTCTCCCACAAGTTCACCTGGCGGAGTGTTGACTCCAATGGTTATTGACGTCTACCAATCAGTCAAGTTGGCGAGTGGCACCCTTGGAGCACGTGGTGCATCCTGAAGGGCACGTCGCAAAAAAGAAACACAAGAGGCGAGTGGCACCCTTGGGGCATGTGGTGCATCCTAAAGGGCACGTCGCGCGAAAGAAACAATCGAGGCGAGTGGCACCCTTGGAGCACGTGGTGTGTCCTGAAGGGCACGTCGTGTTGATATTGATGAAGGAACAAACCTAGATGGCCCTAAGACTTTTAACACATTAAGAAATTCTTAAAACAACTTCCCTAAATAATTGTCACCCTGTTCAGAATCTAAGTCCTATGTCTAAAACTTCTCTAGGGTAAAATTTTGTTTAACCTTAAGAAAAGACCCTATAAAATTAAAAATAAAAATTTAAACTAAAAACCACTTAAGTAATAGTTTTAGTCTTCATAAATTTTTGGGGTAAAATGAAGAGAGTAATAATTTAATTAAAATCCGTGGTTTTAAATTGTAAAGAGAAATAAATTATTTAACTTGTGAAAGTGTAAAAAGATTTCAAATTAATAATAAAAGGAAAAGAGTAAATAGCGCAACTGCCATTTTGGCCCTAATAAAAGGGGAAGGAAGGGAATAATAAAAATTAGGAAACTAAGGAATGGGGGGAAACATAATAAGGGAAAGAAAGGAACTTATGGTAAAAAGCGAGGTCAACATAGTAATGAACCTGCAAATTAAGAACCTTCTAAAATGAACTAAATTAGCAACTTCATTTTAGGGAAAGTATTTAAACCTGTAAGGGAATCTAGGAACACCTAGGAGTAAATTTAGGAGCAACTCTAGCTGGTTGAGGGAAATGAGACAATTAATAAATTTAAAGAAAATAATTATTGGAGGAAAGAGGGGGATAAATGACACTTGTGCGAATGAGAATATTTAGAATATTTTTATTAAAACTTAATTTAAATGTGATTTAGGGAAAGTTGGAGGTTCTAAAAACGCTATAAAAGAAAGGGAAGATGAGGAAGAAGGGGATCGACTGTTAGCGTAACGTTACGCTGCCGGATTTGTGACTTGACTGATTACTTGTGGGGAGTTGGGTTTTCCCAGCTTGGATAAGAGTGGTAGCTCGGCCTTGCGAGGCGAGCTGGGAGCTAGGCGTACCATATGGATAGTGTGTGGCCCCTTTGCGGCTTGGGGAGCTAGGCGTACCATATGGATAGTGTGTGGCCCCTTTGCGGCTTGGGGAGCTAGGCGTACCATCAGGATAGTCACATAAATACCTCTTTATTTCTAAATACGTCATTTAATGTTTCCCTCGTACTACCAATATTTCGTGATTTCCAGCAACTTTTACCATTTAAGATTATATGACTCCTTTATGACATGTCACTCATGCTTCACAATCGTTGTTTCCATGGTTTAATTCTTTTAATGGTCGACTTTTATTTACCAAACTGCACAATGGTTCTTATTGTTGCATATGTGTGCTTTGTAGTATTTATATTATGTGTATTGTCTCCTGAATTAATGTTTTTCCATTCTAATGTGTGATGATCATTTTTTCTACATCATCTCCAAGGCCTTATACTATGTAGTATTTTTATTTTTTTTCTATCTAATTTTTTATTTTATTTTCTTCCCTTTTCTACTTTTTATTTATTTTTCTATATTTTTCCTTACTACTATTGTACAAATACTATAATACATGGGTTCTAGCACAACCCAAATTACTATGCACATTGTCGGCCATCTCTATAGAGTTTCAACAAAATTCCATTCACCATTCCTCCAAGTACTTTTCTAGTCAAGGTTTCTAACTGCGCAACACCTCTCTCTGTTACGTGTTGAGTCACATAGGCTCCTAACCAGTGCATTATAAACTCTCTTGGATGTTGCATGAACTTTCTTTCATAGAGTAGTACCAGATATCCCACTTGAAACTTTTTATTTTGATGTGTCAATCATGCCAAGCTTTCTCTCTAGCTTTCTGAACTTCCTGATGAAAACCTATGACAAACCAATCTTCCTCAAGTTGTACTAACTGTGCGAATATCTCCTCTATTTCACCATTGTCTCATATCTCAATGATTGTTGTAATCCATAGGCTAGGTAGAATAAAATCCATTGACATCATTGCTTCCTTCGCAAACACACCTGACCCCTAAGTATCCTTTTTAGGGATGTGGCATCATGATTCTTCTTTCTTTAATCATCTCGAGTTGTCTCCTTCTCATTAAGAGTTATCTAACAACTTCCACCCTACCTAAATCTGACTCCGGATTGCAAATTACGCTCTTCATTAGGCACTAATGGTCAAAGTTCCCATCACACCCATGTGGGTTTGTCTTGTTCATACAATCCCCAATTTCCCCAAATTCCTAGAGCTCCTTAACACTCGTATACCTATGGTGGAAATCCATCTACCGATGGGACTTCATCCTTGTTTGACATATAGGGTTATGGGAATTTGACATTCATTGCTTCGGTACTGAACACCCCTTTTTATTTCTGTGCACATATCCTCTGGAGTCCCAAAATACTAAACTCTTAAAGGATCCCAAAAAATTTCCATGTGGATCTGGCCTTTGGCCCTTTCGACTCATCTAAAATATTGCACCCCAAACACCTCGAGTTCTGAATTCCCGGACTCCCAAAGGGTTCACCGTCACATGTGATGGTTTATTAAATGTAGAGGCAAGGACATGTGGGTTCTGATTATTCCAGTTTCTAATAAGTCAAGCAAATATGTGCCAGGTGGATGACACGCGACAAGGAAGAGATGACACATGGCCCCATCAATGGGTGACATATGTCACATTCTAATGGGCACATAGGGCCCATGAAAAGCATGAATCAAGGTGACATGTGGCACGCCGAACATGGGTCCATGTCAACCTAGGTGACATCAGCGTGCCACATCACTCCGTATTGAAAACCTTCCAATTCCCCTTATATCTCATGGTCGACGTGTGTTCGCATAGATACATAGATCTACAACCTCTGTTACCTCATAAATTCAATGTTTGAGGAATCCATCGTGTAACTTCCTCTTTTCTCCCGGAGTGGCCACTGTTGGGATGACCACGGTCTATATCTAATGACCATGGGAGATATTGATTTCCCTTAGATCAATGACTCGCGTAACTTCACGTGTTTGACATTCAGAAGTTCTACCTGCTTAATACTCCTTTTCTCCCAGAGTAGGACTTCGTCGAAGTGATACATGCGAATCCTTCCACTAGTGGATTGGATGGTTGGAAGGGGTTGTTAATGGATTCCCCAGATCAATGGATCAAAACTCTATCTCAAGGGTCCCCTGGTCTTAGTATAAGGCCACTCCTAGAGGGACACTTGTAAAATTGAAACCCATTGGCAAGATACATGGAACATGCCTCAGGTCATCGACATCTCTTTTCTCTGTGACAAATATTCCACACATGGCATCACCGTTGCTCGACACATGGACCCCCACATGCTCCTGACATTATACATGCATCCCTAGGATCAGATAGCTGAGAGGTATATCAAAGGATCCGAGTATCGACGAACCACAATACTTCGCAACTTCGACATTTGGGAATTTTGATGTCATAACACCTATGTTCTCTCGAAGTGGTCGACGTCAAATTGACCAAGAAAATAATACATCGATCAGGGGAAACCATGAATACCCTCAGATCTACGGCTCGCATCACTACGTGACTGAGAATACGATTTGGGTTTAGCAAGGGGACAAATCCCATGTTATGGGTAATTGACCACAATCTGTCGATCATCCATCAAGTTATTGGTTCGATAGGTCATCTTCGACGTATTTGGACATTGCAGTGTTCATTCTCCCCAAACTTCTCGAGTCGCGAATGACTTAGCTCCTTTTTTAGTGTAGCGAAGGGTTCAATGGGCGTAGTCCTATGGAACTTTTTCAAGCACCAACCACTACACTATTTAACTCTTAGCCAAAATTTGGATTAAGGCCGTGGGTATGAGCCCGTGGTCTCTTGGAAAACTGGGTTCAAGGGAGCATTGCCCAATTCACTGAACTTAAGTTCTAAAATAGGGGTAGGTATTTTCAAACTAGCCCAATGACCAATTTTTTCACCTTACACCCATTCAAATGAAACAACTTAAAGAAGACAAGTAAGCATTATAACCATTAATTTCACGTGAAGCATAATGAATCACAATTATAGACATTAAAATCATGCATTTCAATCCAAGTGCATCGGGTAAACAAAATACTTATCTATTATAATCGATCGCTAGCCAACTGGTTTTGGGAGTTCACATTTCCACCCAACCATACAGTCAGAGGAATTCATTCGTATCACTCTGTCCACCCTCGTTCCAAGCCATGATATCACTAGGGATATTTTACAGTTTCTCATAGGTTGTTTCTCTGTCATAGCCTTTGGGAGGTTTATCGGATGCTCCCTCAGCATCAATCTCACAATTTTTTTCTCAGGTCATGTTCTCTGCAAATTCTTTGAGATCCTCTCTCTTGTTCTCTCCAGTAACAACAATAGATTATCAAGCTTTCAGTTCTTCTTCTCAGCTAGAGAGCCTCCCACTCTCTTCCTTTTTTATTCTACACATCTGGGTCACGCATTCCCCTCCTGGTGTGTCTCATTATTGTCTTCCTTTGCGTGTATTATTACACGCCTTTCTCCTCCTTAGAGATGTTCTAGACCTGTCATGTTCCTTCTGTCAGAAGGAAACTTTATTCATTCTAGGCCTGCAAGAAAAAATCCCCTTTGTGGTACTTTGGGCTAACAATTTTCTGTATCCCCAGCCATACCCTCCATGCCTCCATTCATTGGTGTAGATGATTATTCAACCACCGGTCCTTTTCTCATTAATTTATTTCTCCTTGGGATCAATATGAGGCTTACAATTTTAGCAAGGGGAAATTTCAGTCATTTTGACATAATGAATCCTCTCCATTGTTTCCTCACTCTTTTCCTATAGTGATATCATGGCTAGTACTTCAAGGCTTCACCCCAATAGTCAATCATTAGAAATATAAACAGTAATACATTTACATTGTACACATGGCATAGCATGGTAATCATAATTAATGATATATTAAAAGTTGGGGGAAACATGGGTTGTTACAATCCCCTCCCCCTTAAAAGAAACATCATCCTCGATGTTCTTTCTCAATAACACCTTCCATTCCTTTGTCATTCATCTACTTCAAGAATCTTGATCCTCTTTCTTGGTCAGGTCCTTTCCATACTATTGGTCTTTGTCACCTTCCTTCAATAATCTTGGAAAAAAAGCATATTAATCACAATTTCATGTGAAAACATTTTTATTGTTGTGCAAAATTCAAGAGGAAAAAATTCATAATCTAGCACAATAATTATCTATGCAGTCCATGGATTTCCATCCACATGGTTGTGTTGTTATTTGGGATCACTTTTTTTCTTGGACATACCCAATGTGTGCATGATCCCAATCAGTAGTGTATGAGAATTATCAAAGTCCCTTCTTCCTTGCAGTCACTCACCCTCCAGGCCCAGGCTTAGGCATCCCCTTATCTATTATACAATCCCTTGGGTGATCCATCTTTCCTTTCCAAGGTTTTCTCACACAGAAAGAGTTATGGAGACTTTATTGAGCCTTACAATCGAGGCGCCCCTCAGACCTTCTTAGCCGAGATGTCACTCCAGATTTTGGTTCCACATCACAACATATCCTAGGGAGATATCAACTTACGAAAGGATTCTCCTGTCTCAAAAATATCCTTTTTCATGCTTTCCATCTTGACAACCTTTACCTATCCTTCCTAGAAGTATATATTTTTTTTTCTCACCTGTATCACAGGTATAAAAAAATTATGATATGATGATATGATATATTATCATTAATTTCAAATTCATATTTTTCTTGCAAATCTGTTACCAATAGATTTCCACATTCCACATTTATTTTCAGATCTGTTCCACACAGGAACCAGATTTTCTATTATGGGACCTTCCTTCCCATAGAAGATTAGCTCAACAAGTAAATTATTGATTTGATAATTACTGACGAATTGTTTTGGCCAAATGTAAATTGAAGAAATCGCAGGTAGAATGGTCTTGGATATGGCAGGGATGTAAGCCCATAAGGAAGACTGATATCTATAGCTACAGAGCCAACCATTATGAGTAGAAATACCATGCTTGGAAAATTTTATTTTCCTGTATAAAATAAATTTGACATTTATGTTTGAAATGGTTATACTGATATCTCATGATTGTATGTGTATAATACAGATGAGATGTCAGATGTGCAAGTTGGAAACCATGGAAAAGGCTACTACTGTGACATGAGAATCCTATGTCCCTAGAAAACTTCTTGTGCAAGAGAAACTTGGTCATGAAAGATGAATCACATGAGGGACTGCATAGCAAAAAAGGGGATGCCTGAGCCTGGGCCTGGAAAGTGAGTGACCACAAGGAAGAGGACACTTTGATAGCTCTTGATTGGGGTCATGCACACAATGGGTATGTCAAGGAAAATAGTGAGCCAGGTTAATGAGAAAAGCATATGGATGCAGACCCATGAACCACACAGATATATATTGTATTGGATTATGAAAATTTACTCTTACAATATGAGAAAGAATGAGAATTTTATGCACAAATTTTGAACTGACATGCTTGCTAATTTGAAATATTGTAGGAAAACGATGAATGTTGAAGATATAGAAAAGTACCATACTATGAGAGAAAATAAGGTGATGTTGGAGCAACTAAATGACAAAGGCATGCACGGAAGGAAATCCAATGGACTTTCTACAACTAGAATTCTAGAACCCACAAATCTGAAACTTCCTGGCCGAGTGCACTGAAGCTAGGGAGAAGTGGAATAACCTGAGGGACTGCATGGAAGAGAAAGGGGTTCATTTCTTTGGGTTGTGCAGGGATGAAAGGGAAGGATATCTTATTGGTTGGAACTACTGGAAGAAATATAAATTATGAATATCATCATACATGTTTTGGGTCGGAATGCCTATGCATACATGTTTTAGGCCAGGGTGCCTATGTATATAAGATTGGGATGGATTGCATATGTAAATTAAGGCCAGAGGGCATGGAATTATAATCTTAATAACATTGGAATGGTGTTGTGCACTGAGGACAATACCAAAATAGAGGGAGGGGGATGTAACATCCCAGTTCTAACCCTTATAAACTATAATGTATTATGTAAATATGACTTAGGCTGGTGAGCCGGTAAAGTTGAAAAGGGGCAAGAGTGCCTAAAAAATTTAACACTTCCTAAACATTAATAAAATACACTATTGGTTGCAAGACTGACAAGGACAAAAGATATAGGGGGCTATGATTCCACAAGAGAGGGGGCCTGAGGGGATAAGTCTTGTTATTATTATTCTATTTACCCATAATTGATTTTAGGGAGAAGAGGGGGTTACATGAGATTCTTGGGAGGGAGGCCATGTGGATCTTGTCTTCATGTAATTATTTAAACATCCCTTGGGGGATGTTTTGGGATTGTTCTTCCCTTGGTTCATCCTCTTCTTACTGGTTCACTCGTTCTTCTCCCTCTTCACACACTATTGCTAGTTTGTGTGCTCTTGGGATGAGCATGGAAAAAGATGGTAGGAAGAGGAGAGCCATTGTTGAATGGTTGTAATGATTTATTGATCATTCTCCGAGGGAATTGATGCATGTATGCATGAACTTGATGTCAGTTTGGATGGAACTGTCCACAACTAAGAGTCCTTGGAATTTCTAGTAGGGAGATTTCCTAACCAATAGCACTGGATCCCAACAGAGAAATGGAATAGCCTCAGGGACTGCATGGCAGAGAAAGGTGTTCATTTATTGGGGTTTTGCAGGTTGAGGGGGAAAGAAAGAAAGAAATTAGGATTGTTGTGAGGTTGGGAAACCTAAGAGCTACTTAGCCAACTACTGTGTACTTATACTTGGCCTAGGACCTGTCCTTGTGGATTCATAGCTCTGTCTCGGGGGTGACCTAATGTTGAGAGTAAATGAACAACAACATCTATGGTTGGGAGGAACATCCTTAGTCTACATACAAATGGTGAACGTTTACTTGCAAAGATAAGTGCTCTCTGTGTTTTCTGTTTAACGTATTCCGCTGTGTATTTAATTATCTCTGAGATATCTATTCTAATGTGCATGTCTATTGGTTATTTGTTGTGCATGGAACGTTCTTTATCTCTCTTATGCTGTGACATGGATCTTTTCTTATGCATGTGTTGTGCATGCTTCTAACATTGTTGAGAAGTCCTTTGTTTTCGAATTAGAGATTAGAGAACTGAGTCTTGGGACTGCAACATGCCTAGCCTGCAGGTGGTTGGGTGTGTTGCAAACTGTTTAAGTGGCGTAGCCTAGCCTTTGGGTAGTCAGGTATGTTAGAATATGGATAGAAGAAGTAGGTTTTCAAGCCTGTGGGTTTGAATATGCATGTTGTTAGGCCTCTGGATTTAAGAAGCAGGTTTCCAGACCTGTGAGAAAATCTCTCCAGGTGAGAGAGTTTGTTGGGGAAGTGATTTTCCAGAGGGATCCCAATTGCAGCTATAGTGCTTTGAGAATTCATGTCCAACCTATTGTTGAAGCCCTAGAATGGAAGTGGGGTAGCCGAAGGACTGTTTAGAAGAGAAGGGGAACACTTATTGGGCTGGGACAGGCATGTGGGGAATGAGAGGTTGTAAGTTGTTAGTGTGAGTTGGCTCTTGGCAAGAAATCCTTCCTATTGACCGTGTAACTTCTTGTTGTCTCCAGCTGGCCTCGGAATCCCTTTACCCGGGTGGAGTTTAGTCCTAGCTAAGGGGTGACCCACTACTGAGAGTGATGAGAAACGTGGTCTAAGGATGTGAGGATCATGGAAGTTATGCACAGAGTTGGTGGTCTTCTATAAAAATATAAGTATCAATTATGTGTTTAATTGCATGTTGTGTATTTGTACATGTCTTATATTTATGAGTATTTCTTGGATATTTTGTATGTATAGGATTACTGTTATTTCCGCATTAATCCGTGTTTTAGAAGAATGTGTTGTCTATTTAAAGCTATATTTATATACAGATGAACTTATTGTAATTTTTTAGGTGGCATGAGCCAGTCTGGGTAGGATGGGTATGTTACAATGTAATTAAGTTTCACAAGATTTAATGTGTGTGGCACAACCCAACAGGTATAAGCCTGGGTGTGTTACATTTTGGGTTATCAGAAACAACAGAAGTAGTAATGGTGGCATGACCCGGGCGTAGGAGGTCTGAGGTATGCTACACTTCATGTAAGCCCCCTTTTGTGACTTATTTATGTTTTTCTTTGACCATATTTATGCATAGATGAGAGTTGTTTTCTTGGAATTTTTCTTTGAGATTTAGTCGTGGAGAAAAATAAAAGAAAAATAAAAAATGTAAAGAAAATGGAAAATGCAATAAGAGAGTCAACAATGAAAAAAGTCCAAAAATTAAAGAGAAAATAAATTGGTACCCTAAAATTGTCAAAAGTTTGGAAGGGTGTATTGAGGACTCAACAAATGGTGATTCACTAGATGATACCAAAATATCTGACTATATCTTGGGAAAATGATCATATCAATTTTAGGGGTAGAACTGAGATGATTGATCAGAACTCGAGAATTATTTATGAATGTGTATACATATAATATAGGAAATACCATAACTTCTCAATCATGGGGATTTGTCCAATTTTCCAACCTCTTTAATATTTACCAATGATTCATTTTTTTACATGTGAGAATAAATCTAATATCATCCCTTATAGGAATACTTTGGAATTTCCAACCTCTAAGAAACTTTATTACCCTTCTGGTGTTTCTCCACTTCCAGTGAGTGTCCTTATCCCTAACGAAGTCACACTGATACCTGATATCACAAAGGAGATATTTTCATTCCCTCCTTGATATCATTAAATCCTTTTTGAGTTGTTTTCCCTTCCACGTCATATTTTTTTTTTTATTATTCATATGATGCAATAACATGTCTACCCATTACTGGATATGAATGTGAGTCTAGGATGATGATGCTTCTTAGTGAAGTAAGTAAATCATACTTAGACTTTTGCATAGCAATCTTCCTTATGAGGAACGATACATTCAATAGTTTTGTCTCCAAGCAATATCCATAATTTATTTCTCTCCATAATTTCCCCCTTTTAGAAATTCTTGACCATAGATCAAGCAATATGATTCTTCCCAGATAATATAGATGTATATTAATAAATATCTCCTAGCTTCTATTCTATTCAGATTTGATTCCCCTTACTTTTGATAACAAACAACAAAGTGTAATATAAGAGAATTGTCTCACCATGTCTCGTCAAAAGATAAAAATCAACATTATTTTCCAAATAGATAAAACTTATAAAGATAAAATAGACAACGAAATATCAAAACATCGCTCAACACAAAAATGAAAGAAAACATAAGCAAAGGAAAAACATGAAAACTTATAGTAAACACTACTCACATGGAGAAGCTAAGTGAAAAATATTTTGAGGCTCTGACCATTTATAGGGAGAGAATCCAATTCACCTCCCAAGTTTTTCAATATATATGTGCCAACCCCAATATTTTTAGTTAGTTGGTAAGGACCAAGCCATAAATTCTAAAATTTCAAATGTTTCCCCTTAGGTTCATTAACTTTGTCCCATTTCAAAACTATATTCCACACACTAAAATGATTATTCCCAACTTTATGTTTGTTAAACCACCTTTTTACCAGTTGCTGGTGGTATGCAAATTTTTGTTTATCCTTTCCCCTTGCCTATTCTAACATAATAAGTGTATCAATTTTTTGTTGCATACTAGAGACAAGTTGTCTTCTGGAGGACTGGGATAGCTATAGAGATGGGAGATAGACATTTGTTGGTAATATATATTCCTAACCATAAACAAGAAAATATGGAGAATTTTCTATAGCTTCCTTGGAGGTCACCATGTTGGCCCAAAGTGTATTTTTCAAAGCATTGTGGAAATTCTTATGGTTTTCAATAACTTTTTTTTTTCAAATACGATTTAAATTCTTAATTGTAGACTTTTCAACACCATTTCTTTGAGGGTGGTAGTTCTTTGAATACCTAAGGATAATCCCTTTTTCGAGAGAAAATTCAATCATAAGAGTAGAAGAAAAATAAGAAGCATTATCAAGTACAATCACAGATGGTACCTCAAACCTAGTAATTAGTTGTTAAACAATCACAAATGGTACAATCATTAATTCAAGTAATAGGAATGGATTTTGACCACAGGGTAAAATAATCAGTTGCGGTTAAGATGTTACTGACACTTAACTAAAAAATATTACATGTCCTAACATGTGTATGAGCATCTATAAGCAAAGCTGGCCAATAGTAACCCGCCCTCATGATTTTATGGATTGTGGTTTCTCCTGCAAAATTCCACTAGTTAGGATGTCGTAAAGATCCTTCAATGCCTTCTCTGCATCATATTCTCAAGGCATCTAAAAAGTACTCCATCATAACCTTTTTGAAATAAAACAAAGTTTATGAGCCAATACTAGGAATTTTTCAATTGTAATGCTCTTCTTTCTTTAGGATTCATGTGATCTACACACATGCCATGATGTAGAATATAATGAAGATTCAAATACCACAAATCATTATTTGTTGGGATAAAATGTAATTCATTATATCATGCATACAACTCATTTTTCCATTCAGTCTCAGCTGATACTAAAAAATATTGAGACTTTATGGCCAACTTGCATAATCCCTGACCCATTACTATTTTGGTTGGTTTAATTTCAAGGTCAAAATCTTGGACAAAATTCATCCAATTTCCCCTGTTTTCATAACCCTGGTTGTGTGAAGAGTGACCTCACAATGACATGAGGCACTATAACTTTGGTATGGTTCTTGACAATGTAATACCTAAAATGCTTATCTTCTTTGTATATAGCGTAGGCTTGTTTATCGATGGCATGATAATTCAACTCTACCCCTTGTAAGTTATCACTTATGAACAAAACATGGGCCTCATTATTATCATCATCCTTTTGAGTGAGGATGGCTTCCAAGAGCCAAAGGTGTAAAACAAAAAAGGATTATTAAAATTAGGACTACATAAAATAGGTGTTTGATAAATAACAATATTAATCTTGTCAAAAGATTGTTTTTCTTATTTGTTCAATTTAAACTGGGCATCTTTATGGATCATTTTCTGCAATGGTTTAATTGTTTCATCAAAATCATGTATGAACTTTCTCACAAAGTTAATCTTTCCAAAATAAAATTGCATGTATTTCTTATTATATGGGAAGGGTAATTGGAAAATCACTTTTACTCACTTTGGATCAATAGTTATGCCAACCTATGCCAACCTTGGAGATATATGACCTAATATTTTTCCTCTGGTTACACCAAAGACACCTTTTTGGATTAAGAGAAATACCATATTTCCTACATCTCTCAAATATTTTGGTTAGATGAAGGATGTGATCTGATCTATTTTTTCAATAAACCATTACATCATCAAGATAGATCATGACACATTTGTTTATTTTCCCTATAAAGGAAACATACATGGCTCGCTGAAATGTGGTCCCTGCATTAATTAAGAAAAAAGGCACGTGTTTGTATGCAAAGGTACCCCGCTTGGTATGAAAAATAGTTCTTAGTTGATCCTCTGTTGAAACTAAAACCTAATTATATCCTAAGAAACCATCCAGAAGTGAGAGCATCTCAGATCTAGAAATAGTTTGTAGACGTTGTTCTATTGGGGGAAATGTTAATTATCATTTTCAAAGGATTTATTTAAATTGCGAAAATCCACACAGATAAGAATCTAACCTATATTTTTCTTTACTAGCACTAGAGTATCCACCCAAGAAGAATGCCTTACTTGAAAGATGATATTGGCATTTAAGAACTTCTTGAGTTCCTTTCACATTAAGGGCTCGAGAGAAGGATGAAACTTTCATGACTTCTACTGAAATGGATTGACATCATTTTTTAGTCGTATTTTATGTTGTATGGATATCGTATCATAAGTTTTCAGGCCTTGATAGGGCCAGGAAAAAATATCTTGGTATTCTTTGAAAATATTAAGATAAGATTTATTTTCATTGATGTTCCTAGGATTTTCAATAGTTCCTATATTTATCACTTCATAAGTTAGACTGGAGCTCCTAGTTTTTATGTTTCTTGGGTTCTTAAAATTATCTTGCAAGTCAAGAAAATTTTCAAAATGAACTACTCCTTTCACAGGGGCTTCACCTTGTTGAGCAATATCATTCCATGTTCATTCATAAAGGGGGTTTTTTAATTGTGAAAAATAAAGTCAATATATTCTAGGTATTTGAGGGGGGATGTGGGGTATCGGGTTGTTTATAGGTAATAAGGGTATAAAAGAGGTATCCAGTAAAAATAAAGATTTCTTTTATTGGAAATATGTATTGGGAGGGGGGCTCAACAAAAGGATTTTTGGAGGTATTTAGCAATATCTAGTGAAATTAGGGGTATTCTTTAATATCCCACGAACACAAGTGCTATGTCACAGGTTCACTAAATGAAGACCCCATTTCAACCAAGTCATTTATATAACATAAATTCCATCAAATAATAACATCATGTATATCAGTTAAATCAAGTCAAAGAAAAACATGGCACTACACTTGATGAACCTTCAACTCTGGTATTACAATCAAACATGACTCTAAATACTTCCATTACTTAGAAAATAAATATTACAAGTTAAAATTCTCCTTATAACATTGAAAACCCATATATCCCCTCTATAGTGGTCAATGTAAACAATACAACTTCTTACAACTCATTGACAAGGACTTAATTTAAAATTTTATCATTAATCATAACTTATGTGCTATGCAAAAGTAGTCATTTACTTTGGTCATATTGGCTACACAAAATACAAATCTAATTGTGAAAAAACCGTAGAATGTTATTTTTACAAATTTGATGACTAACATTTTTACCTCTTTGGTTAAAAACTTTACTTTGTGTACTAGTGAACTATTACAAGGTAAAGTTCTTATAACATTGGAAAAACTTATTTTCCCATTATAGTTGTCAATGAAAACAATACAACTTCTTGCAACTTTATGAACACTGTATTTCTTGCAACTCCACTCCTATACCAATATTGACTTAAAAACTAAAGAGGCTTATACTTATGGTCCTTCAACATTAGAATTACAATCAAACTTGACTCTAAGTACTTCTATGACTTTCAAAATAACTATTTAAAATTAAAGTTTTCCTTATAACATTGAAAAATCTTATATCCCCTTTATAGTGATCAATGTAAACAAAACAACACCTTTCAACTAATGTACAAGGATATAAATTCAAATTTGAACATTAGTTATAAATAATGTGCTATGCAAAAATAGTCTTTTACTTTAGTCATATTCACTACACAAAATATAAATTTAATTGTAATGCTAAAAAAATTGTAATATATCATTTTTGATAAATTTGATGACTAACATTTTTACCCCTTCGGTCACAAATTTACATTGTGTACTAGTAAACTATTGCAAGCTAAAATTCTTATAACCTTGAAAGACTTTATTTTCCATTATAGTTGTCAATAAAAAAAATACAACTTCTTCAAATTTTATGAAAAATGGATTTCTTGTGGCTCCATCCTTATTCCAGTATTGACTTGAAAATTCAAAAACACTTAGACTTAATTAACCTTCAACTTTATGACTCTAAATACTTCCATGACTTCTCTCAATACTTATTTTTATTGAAACCTTCAACAAAATAAGTATGACAACTATGAATTGCAACATATGATTTTAAATATTTATTTTGTTTAAAACTTCAACAAAATAAGTATTACAACTAAGAATTACAACATAAACTTTCAACTTTTTAACTATAAATACTTATTTTGTTGAAAGTTTCGCCATTATGACTCTAAATACTTATTTTGTTCAAACCTTCAACAAAATAAGTATTACAACCATGACTTACAACATAAACCTTCAACTTTATGACTTGAATATTTATTTGTTTCAACAAATCATAAATACTTATTTTATTCAAACCTTGAACAAAATAAGTATTACAACCATGACTTACAACTTAAACCTTCACCTTTATGACTTAGAACTTAAACCTTCAACTTTATGACTTGAATACTTATTTGTTTCAACAAAAATAAGTATTACTACCATGACTTACAACATAAACCTTCCAACTTGACGACTCTAAATTCTTATCTTCTTGAAGGCTCCAACAAAATAATTATTTTATTGAAATCATGACTTACAACATAAAGTTTCAATTTTATAATTCTAAATACTTATTTGTTAGAAGTTTCAACTTTATAATTCTAAATATTTATTTTCTTGAAACCCTCAAGAAAATAAATAGTTATAGGTATTAAAACCATAACTCACAACATAAACCTTGAACAAGTAATACAAAATAACATTAAAAGCATGACGAACCATTACAACTTCTTACAAGCCAATCATTACATCTATATAAATTGAAATCGAGAGCTATGTTGGACATATTCAAACCTTATCACAAATATTTTCATATATAGTGGTTTGTTATCACGAATATGTTGGACATATTCAAACCTTATCACGAATATTTTCATATATTTCACGAATATGGTGGTTTCAGACTTGTTAGTCTATGTTTTCCTTTTTCATATATAGTGTTCTATGTGTTTAGGACTGCTATTAGTAATGACAAACTTTATGACACTCATGATTTTCAAACTATAAGACATATTTTTTTTATCTCGAGCCCGGTTTCTCCACTGGGGCAGGCATATTTTTTGGGTTTTTTATTTCAAGATATTTTCATGGTTTTTTGGGGCATTGAAACAATTTAGAATCAATTGTAAATTATGTATATATTATTATAAAAATTACTTAATTACAAAAAAAAATTATTATTATATGTTTCACAATATAATTTTTAATAAGATTTATATGAATTTTCACAATTATAATCTATAAATAAAAAATAGTTCATAAATAAATTATAATTATCATCTATTTTTTTTTAATAAGATATATATACCTGGAATCGATTCCAAACATGCCGGGATGTGGGTGCACACACATCATGTGGAGCCTCCACTTTGACATGCAGCAATAACATGGTGTGGAGAGATCAAGGTCATTCAATCCAATTAGGCATGGGTGATTATATCCCGAGGGAAGATTAGTACGATCCCGTGCATACCAACCGTTAAATTAATGGTGATTTTGAAATTAGGGAGGAAGGCGTACATTGAAATGTGGAGTGGGGTATTGGATGGAGATGATGGTAATTTAAGGATGAGTATAGAGATGCAGAGGCTTCGTTATACTTGGAATTGGTGGAAGGAAATGGTTTAGAGAATGATGCATTCTAATAATACTCATGGGCTATTTATTCTCATGGTTAATGAAATACCTTTTGTTAGTTTGAAATGGATTTGGGCCTGAGAATGGAAAAGATTTGGTAATGACCCTATCCCAATTAGGAGGATCTCATCAAGGATCTATACCAAAGGTAGAAATAACAAGTTGACTCGGGCTCGTTGCTAGAGTATGGTTGTGAATTGGATGATAAAGGCATATCATGGTTTTAGGTCCATCTTTTCTCTCATCAAGGGTTTGAGGGTGGGAAAGATAGTGAGGGGCCGTATGAGGTGATGATGTTCTATGTTCCATAGGTAGGTGGTGAGAGGAGTGGGTCCTTATAGACAGTCGAAAAAGAGGATTGATTACTGGTGGGGGTGGTTCACAAAGATGACACAAGGAGTAGGAAAGGATGGTAGAGCTTGGGATAATAAAGGAAAATGTGGTACTCATATGCCTTGTACTTACAGGTTTAGGGGTAAGGGGCTAGGAAAGAGTAGGAGATAGATAAGGTAGAGAGACAATTTGAGGAAAAGTGTTTGTACTAGGCTACGGAGGAGGTCAAGGAAGAAAAGGTTGTTGTAATTGAAAAACGTGAAAAGACGTCTAATGCCTAGATATTGGAGGAAGTAAGGGAGTGGGTAGAGGATCATGTTTACTCATGTACATGAGACACCAAATATTTTAGGATCATTGAGACTTACTTGTTAGTCAAAACCTTGGAAGCTCAAGCACTTGAGAAGGTGAAGGAGGACTAGTAGAGCATCCTCCATACATTGGGGGTTTTTGAGGGAAAATTTGAAGTTGTCTATAGCTCGGTATTTGGGGTCAAGATCATGGTGTCAACGGTAATGGATATTGAAGTTGATGGGTAGAAGGGAGAAGGTGCCAAAATCTCGGTGGGGAATTGCACCAATCCAATGATACTGGATGGGGACCAACAACACCAAGAACGGGACCAAGAGGATAAAGAGGATATTGAATTGGTATTGGAGGTGGTCGATGAGGAAACAACCCCTCCTTCAAGTGTGAGTGAACCGGTTTGATGTCACTTGTCCTTGTTTTGAAAACAATAATCTATATGAGCGAATATGAACTATTAATTTCTATAGTATAAATTTGTGTTCAATTGATTAAGGAAACATTTTTTTTATATGATATGATTAATAAGAGAATGACAATAATACTTAATTGGAGTTATAATTTCCTCTATTGTAAAAACCTAACCAAATAATGAATGTAGAACTCTTATTTATATACATACTATATAATTATCATAAATATTTTCAACTTAAAAAAGAATAAGATCTATAAATAATTTTTATCTTACTCTTTTTAATATTAAAATATGCTAATTTTATATATATATATATATATTTTTTTCTTTTCTAAATTCAATCATGGTACTTACCAATCATTTATAACTTAAGCGTTTGTTTTTCCATGAAACAACAATGTTCATTTTTTCATTAGACAAAATTGATATAGTTAAATGAAAACCATTACATATAAATTGTGATTATCATCTTATTTTTAATAATAAATAATGTTATTTTACCCATTACATATTCTGCCAAACTGAAGAGATGGTCTCGCCTGTATAGTGAGAAATTGTTTTTTCCAAAAATCAATCATTATACTTATCATTCATGTCTAACTTTATTGATCTTTAAGAGATGGTCTTCGATGTATAGTGAAAAATGGGTTTTTCCAAAAATCAATCATTATACTTATCATTCATGTCAAACTTTATTGATCATTTTATCATAATTCATAAAATTAAAAATAATTTTATTTTATTTGATCATTTTATAAATAAAATAAAATGAAATAATGTAGTTAAAAATAGTTTTACTTGAATAATTTATATAAAACCATTCCATTAAATTGTGGTTAAAATATCGTTATCATTTAACTTTTTTTAATAATAAAATATGTTATTTTACTTGTTTTAAATGTAATCTAACTTTATTGATCATTTTATCATAATTCATAAAATTAAAAATAATTTAATTTTATATGATCATTTTATAAATAAAATAAAATAAATTAATGTAGTTAAAAATAGTTTTATTTGAGTAATTTATATAAAACCATTCCATTAAATTGCGGTTAAAATATCGTTATCATTTAACTTTTTTTAATAATAAAATATGTTATTTTACTTGTTTTAAATTTAACACATTTTTTTTTAATAACAAAAACTGTTGTTTTACTTATTTTAAATTTAACATAAAATTTTTATAATAAGATATTTTTTTTTTCAAAACCAATAATAATATTAATTACTTAATTTTAATTTTAATGTTCATTTTATCACAATACAATGTTAATATAATTACATGAAAATCATTCTATCTAAATTGTAAACTTTTTAAATATAATTATATGATAAAATACAAAAGTTAATATAGTTACCTCAAAATCATTCTATGTAAATTGTGATTATTATTTAACTTTTTTAATATAATTATATGAAAATCATTTTATGTAAAGTGTAATTATTATCTCACTTTTTTAATAATAAATTTTATTAATTTATCATTATAATTGTTTCAAAGTTAATAGGAGTCTTACATTTATTATATACAGAGTGAGTGGACCTAATTGTTAAAAATATGTGTTTCCTCTTAAGAGGTCACAAGTTCAAATCCAAAGGGGGGTAGGGTATGTATACCTCTGTAAACTTTACCAGTCAAATCGTTGGCACATTTTGAGTAACATTTTTATTTAAATTTTTTTTCATTACTTTTTGACATTTTTAACATTAAAAAAACTATTCAATTAATTTCAATTTCAATGAATTAAATTATATATTTATTATTACTATTCAATTAATTTCAATTTCAATGAATTAAATTATATATTTTTTATTATTATTTTCTGATTAATATAAGTTATATTCAAATCAATAAATGTATTTTAAGACACGAATACATATAATAGTAAAACCTGTCTATAAATTCACAAGGATTGATATACAATTATAGTTTTTGTACATGTAACTAGTGTTTTACCACCACCCCATGGAATTTTGAAAATCATGTGTACATGTACACACTAATGTATGTTCTCATCACAAACAAGTGACCTTTTTCCATGATAAGGAAATATTAATATTAACTATAAAAGTACACAAATTAAATTATAAATCCTAATAGGAGTTGGGTTGATCAAATATTCATACATTGCCATCAATTTTAATCATCATTTAAACCCAAAACATCATCTTCTTATGAATTGCATCGTAACTACACGATAAAAGAAAAACTAACACACTTATAGTTAATAATCTAAACTAAACTATGATACTTAAAGTCAAAACTAATTATAATTTACCTTGGTGTTGTGCCAACACAACACCCTCCCAAATTTATTCTATTCACTTCAAAACAACATTGCTCTAAGAGAATAAATTGACCCCCCCTATTATGTTTTTCTATTAAAAAACCTTCCAAACTATTCCATGCAAATTTTAAAGTCCAATATCCTCTTCTTTCCCTCCAAACTTGACCGTTTTGAGCATTTTTTGAAGATAAATCTAGCTCATTGATACACAATGTATCAGAGAGAATGCTCTATCTTTTTTGATACACAATGTATCAATGAACATATTCTATCTTCATTGATACAACTTATATCAGTGAAATCTCCATATTCTCATCGACATTGTAAAACCTTCCAACACTTAGAATTTTTTTGTTTTATTTCTTCCCTTTGAGCCTAGTGGAGGCCAATCCTCCTTTTAGCATCAATATATTGGAAATCAATCTTCTTCTATGCATTGATACGTTGTAGGCCAACATGCTTCCGATCACTAACACTCTAGAAGTGGATCTTTGTTTCTCATCGATACACAATGTATCGATAAGGAATCCCCTTCTTCCACTAATACATAAGTGGAAGATTCCCATCCCTATCTAACACATGTTGTATTGGCATGGAACTCTCTTTCTCACTGACATAGACTGTGTCGACAATACGCTCACATCTCAAAGGAAACCCCCAAATTCTTCCAACTAAGATCCTTTTCTGTGTGCCCATTAGTTAGGTTCTTTTGATTACCAGTGATTAAGCATTTCGAGTCTGATTTGATGATTGATGTTGATTGTATGCTAATTTTGATTTATTCCATGTCATCATCACAATTGAGCATTATAATAATATTGGAAAGTCTTCTTGTGTCTCTAGCAACTTTCATTAGGCATACAATACCAACATGTATATTTTGTGCCTCTTGATTCTATGACTAACATTGATTATGAAAGTGTCACTTATTATCAGGTGGGTTAATTGTAGCATATATAAGACATAGGTTGGCTCTGAATTACATCTGAGAAAATATTTGGCCTTGCCGACACATACTCAGTATCAAGTGATCCAAATGTAAGTTGACTATTTTCATGGAATAATATTTATCTTCCACTCATGGGTAACCTCAGTTCCAATGGATAGGTTGAGAGCATATATAACATAGATGTCATAGGAATTGTCTGAACTGAATTCTAGTGATGTAGTAGAAACAAAGAGACCCTAAATTTTATTAAAAATGTCTTTTCGCATAATTTTGGGTCACTCATCAAAGTAGATTTTTCATCTCCAAAGTACTCCAATTGTATGTTTTGTGGGATTATAAATCCAACACCACTGGCATAACAAAAAATGAGGTCTAGAAGTGCCAAAACAATTACAAGGGGATCTTTCATCAAGAAAAATTCATTAAACATGAATATATTCAAATGATTGAATGAAGTTGTAATTTCTCTCTCTATAAACCCCTCATTGTGCTCTCCATGTTGCAAAAAATGGCACCACAATTGGACACCGTATGAGAAAGTTATGTACTTTTGAACTCAGGTTGTTGTTGTGATAGCAACACAACCTTCCATTTATTTCTTGACTTCAAGTCCATATCCATTCAATGGGAGCCAAGAAATGGGTAAACCTTCTTATGTTTCTCACTTCTTGCCATTAAAAACAATTAGAATTTTTTTCGATCTTCAAGCACTAAATTATTTTTTTTCCTTGTTCAAACTTCATCATTTGAAGATGTCCTTCACCTTCTGATACACATAGACATAGATAAGAACATCTCCGCATTCTCAACAATATGAGGAATTTTTCCAACACTTAATATTTTTCAAAATTCTTTCTTCCCTTTGGAAATAACAAAGGAAAATTTTCTTTTTTACTCTGACACAATGGAGGAAACTCTTTTTTTTTTCTTCGACATAGAGGAGGAAATTTTTTTTTTTCTCTGGCATATCGAAGGAAAATCCTATTTTTCCTCCAAAAAAGAAGAAATCCTTAGAGATATGAAAAATAGGAAATCCTTCGATCTCTGAAAAAGAAGAAATCCTCTGACCTTTGACAAAGAGGAAAGGCTCTAACCTTTGACACAATGGCAGTTATTGTAAAATTCCCTTTAGTATATTTTCCATAACTTTTGACTTTGAGATCCATTTCACATGATCCTTATACCGTTGGAAATTTCTTGTTGATCTCTACAAATTCCCAGTTATAAGTTTCAGGATATTCCCCACCATTCGACCCGTATTTTTAAATTTTCTATATGGGCATACTGTCATCATGCCCATCAAACTAATAACACAACATTTCAGTGGGGATACCTAGGAAATCATCATCAAAGGATCAAAGACCAAACTCAAGGAAGTATATCCAAACTACTCACTCAGTTTCCATTCAATTTATTCATGTTTAAATACCTTTTAAAGTTATATTTGGAAGTTTTATGTATGGACAACTCATGTATTGGGTGGTGAATGGGAACCAGGTAATAGTATTGAAAGAAGAATCATACATAGGATTATGAATACATGGTGTGCAAAGGATCGGATTACAAAGACGTGGATTCTCTACATCAAGATAAATAGGCTCTGTCGATACACAACAACATCTATATGAAGGTGACCTATAGAAAAGAATAAAATACCAACAAAAACAACATTTACAGTAGAAAAAGGAAGAAGAGACGAAGGGAAGCATAAGATAAAAAAATTGAATTTGTATCTTTCATCCTTTCTTGGGAAGAAACAAAATGGGGAAGGAGAATATTTTATAATAGTTTCTTGGGAATCTAAGAAGTCCCAAGGAACAGTGAAAAAACTCAGCTATATAAACCCATGATGAACCACCAACACTAAAAAAGAAATTCAAAATGTGAATGTAGACAATGTATGATATATTACATTTTTAACATTTGAGTTGTATTTATTCCCTCATCATTCCATAAAGGATAAGGAAAAAATTTGAAAATGAAAGGTCAAGAGTCGAGAAGACGAAAGGCCAACAATCAAGTTGAATTTCAATAAATATGGGGATCATATTCAAATGTGGGGCTTTTGGATCTTGGAGCTTTTATGTACAATTGTTGAAACTTTTAATGAGGAGAAACTAGTTTGGCCAGTCTATTTTCTGGAGAACTCTAATCCTTGTGTTGCACTCTTGTGGACTATTCTACTCCATTTCACTTACCACTAAGGTTGTGTAAGATTTTTTTTCACATTATAGAATTTTATTATGTGTGTTTGTTTCATTCTTATTTATGTATTTCAGGGAATATTTTTTTGAATATGTTAACAGAGGATTGTAAAATGATTGTGTAAATGCTAGTATATTATGGGTTTGCAGTTATTTAATTGTATTCTTGTCTCTGCTATGTGTGAACTATTTCTTGGGCTAGTGATAAAATCATGTTTGGTTATTTGTTTACTTTTCGGTTACACTTAGTTTCTTCTAAATTATTGCATCTTATATTAGTTTCATTTCATTCTTTATATTAGAAACCGTCATCAGTGGACTCAGTTGTAACTGGTAAAGAACAAACCCAAAATGGCTATCAGGCCAAAATCCAGATGGGTTTCCTATTCCAAATGATGTGAGGTATAATTGGGACTTCTCATCGAGGGTAACCCCTTTTATTGAGCAAGGTCACATAGGTTTCTCCAATATAATTGGCACTAGAAGGAGGGACAAATGACAATCCTTCCCATGTGGAGTCATTTAATTAAATTGTTTTAATCATCCCATGGCTCCTCTTCATATCTCTATATGGGATAACCATTTGAGTCTTCCAAGACCCTCAGAGGGCATCTCAGTCAAGAAAATTGTTCTCTTATCAAACTCAAAGTTTGATGGTTAAGGGAATGTATCTACATTCACACATCTCAATTAGTTTAACATTGCACAACATAATCTTAAAATTGTTTAGGACAATGAAATTTGTTGATTATTTGTCTTCACATTAGAAGGACATATCAGATCATGGTTTAGTACATTACCAATGAAATCAACACATAGATGGAGAAAATTCATGGAATTATTTATCACTTCTCACATAGATTATGATTATGATGAACTCTTTTATGAACTTTAAGAAATCTATAGGCTTGGAAATTAACCCACAAATGATTTATTTCAAAGATTCATGCAGATTTATTGTAGATTTCTTGAAAATGACAAACCCCCATACCAAGAAATTCTTTATTGGATGCATAACTTATCTCTATTTATGAAGGGTACAATCTGGATAATTAAAAGATCTCAAATTCACAAGATGGAGATATGCATAAATATTCAATCACCTCTTGTCCCAGTGAAATATTTTCAAACATATAGACCATTCTAGCTTACCCTCAAACATCTAATACTATGCAATCTGATTTCAACGAGCAATCAGAGGGGCGTGATTTAAAATATGATTTCAAATCTATATTAATTAATGAATCAATTCAAAAAACTAATGTAGATTTGAATGATGATTTAGCATTGGGAATCTTGGTAATGGAAGGAGGGAACACTATTTCTAACCATCACTCTATCACAACTATAAGGGAATATCCATCAAAACTCCTAAACCCTTTAGATCGAGAGTGGGAACAAACTAGTGAGTCTAGTTTTTTTAATCATGGATATGATTTGATCTATAAAAAATATCATATTCAGGAAATCCAATCAGCTTCAGAATATGAAGATCTGCATTCTATTTATACAAACATGCTTTATGATAATCACCCACATTGTTACAAAAAGATTTTCCTCACCCTATGCAATCTTGCACAGAGGGCCTTAGTCCATTTCCCTATGCATACTTATCTTCCTTGTTGATAAATTCCAAAGAAAAAAATACAATTTTTTCCACTTGTATTCATATTGCACACGATCCAACAAGCATATACATAGGTTGCTCCACTACAACCCGCGTACATTGGGATTTGTGCCAAAAAATGAAAATTAAATGTCGGGTTTCCATGTCACAATAGGAGATCTCTGATCCTTGGCCTTCCATATACTGGAAACATTCTATCTCGACCCTTCAGTTCCATTGTGAAGGCTATAAATGGGCCAATTCCAAGCTATGGAAAAGGAGAGAAAAGAATCCAACTTTGAGAGCAAAGTTACTTTGCAAAAATTATTTACTTCATATTGAGTCTGCATCCCTTTTTCATTTAAGTATGAACATAGTGTTCAACCCCCAAGCTCTTCCCTTATTGATGGAGAACCTCATTGTCTCCCTTCTATGAGCTTGCCTTTGGTGGAGGATTGGAGTGGTGGAGGCCCAGTTGGAAGGAACTTAGTTTCTTGGTTTTGAACCATGCCGACATGGAAGTCTGTAATATTTTCACTTATGTTGATCATTTATTAATAGAAATACTCTCTTCCCATCCAATTGATATCTTGCAAATATATGAGTTATTATCCATAGGCGTATTTGTTATGTATATTGATGGATTATGCTATCTAATGTGATAACCTTTTATACCACCACAATATGCTTGTTTTTTCTTGTTTGTTGAGAACTTGATATAGGTATATAGCTTTGGGTCAAAGTGCTCAATGGTGGACATCATCAAACATATCGACGAGGTAGGCTTCTTTCTTATCTCACTTACATATTGGTTTATATAGAATGTTTCTGAGATAGAGTTGATTTCTGCAGTCATTTCCGTCTGTTGTGGTTTACCCTATCCATAGAGAGACTTTCCTCATAACAGAATTGGCGACCATATTGGGGGATTGAATCTTCTTTCTTAGGGTTTGAAGTACTTTTCTCCTTAGATTGCTCTCGTTTCTATTGTGTTTATTGTCGTATCATTGCTTGATAGTTTCTAGTAAATCTAGGTCTGAGTTCTCAGCCTTTCTCCCTTGCCTGGCCTTGTTTTGAAGCATATACGCGCTTTTTGCCTTGACAGTCACATACATACATAGGTTGTCTCATTGCAATATGTGTATATACGCTTTGTTTTCTTGAAAAGTTACGTACATACATAGGTTGTCTCACTGCAAGATGTGTATATACACTTTGTTTTCTTGAACAGTCTTGTACATCAGTTTGCCTTGCTTGTTTGTTGGGTATGGTGGTTTCTGGGTTGGATTTGATGTTTTTTTACTCTTCTTAGGTCTCTATACTGTCTATTGAGTGCTTGTGGGATGACAGGAAACCCTCTTTTGATTGAATTTCTGGGCAACGTGTTTCTCATCATTTTCTCATTCTTATTTGTCCTTGTACATTGGGATGGATGTTTTGTTGTTTGGTATCCTGCTTGAGTTGTCTATTTTTATACACAGTAGGGTTATATATCAAGTTACTTTACAGTTCATGCATTTTTAGTTTTGTTATATTAAAAATACAAAAAAAAATAGGCATTTTTATCTTTTGATTTTTTATCATTATCTTAGTACATATAATGAAATATTGAATTTTTACTTCTGAATTCCAGAGTTGAATTTAGACATTGCATTGGTTTTTAGAAGCATATCATTCATTGAAAGTTAAAGTTAGGACTTTGCACTATTTTCATATTTACTTTCCTTGCAGAGTCATAACACCATAATTTTCACTACCATACCTTTTTGAGTACTCATGACCATTAAAATCAACGCTATAAGTTGAAATTAACTAGTCACGATTTTATTTTCTAGGGTGCACAAACTAGCCTAGGATTTAGTGCCTTGGAATAGGATTTTGTGAGTAAACTTCTCCAAGGAAATTAAATCAACATATTTGTTTGAGTCAAGGAGTGGAGAAATCTATTATATAATTGGTAACATCAGGAGGCTTCTCTCACACTGGAGTTAATCACAAGGTCATGCGAAGTCGGTCGAAGGGATATCCCCCTGATACCTTCCTAGTGTTCGAGATATTTTTGGGGATCTATTCGTATCTGGGGATCTTGTTAATGCCCTTACCTCCGTGAGAGGTGGTGATTTCAAGGTTTCGGGATTTTCTACCCTACCCATATAATGGACCTTACTTATGGCTACTCTCTTGTGCATCGACTATACAGTGGTTTATTAGTTTCTTGACTTAGGTGTCTCATAGGTTACTTGCAGGGGTTATTATGTAGGTACCATGGGTCAGATAAGGGTCGGACAACACACAACCTATATGGAGGATTACCTCTCTGGGGGATATGACCAACTGGTATCTAAGCCCATGAGGGCTCTTATAACTAATTATTTTACCTCTGATCTTTAGCAAGGAGACTCAGGCCCCTCTTGGGCGAGACATACCTTCTTTAGGGAGGGAGGCCACTCAACCACTTTACCTCGTTTGCATGCATATTGGCTATTTGAATTTTTTGTGTGGTCTTTGATTACTAGTTGTCCTTAAGTGTCTATACTGATTTCTCATTATCATGGATAGTGGATTTCCTTTGGCTCCTTCATTCACCACTACCTAACCCATGATGCCTACTCATTTCATGGGGACGATTCCTTCCATTTTTCATAATGGTATGCAGAACTATGACACTCAGTCCATGCCTTGGGTCTCTAGTCATTCTCCCGTTGATATGCCTTCACCCTTGTAATCCTCTCCCTGGTCCACTTATATGAATCCTAGCATTGGATCTGGGGGCACCATGGCCCCAATGCCTATGTCTTCGTTTGATATGAGTCATTTCCCTCAACCAAATTTTATGAATGAAGGTTGGAACCTCCCCTCTTATGGATCCAGTCCTGTTTATGCTCTTTCAGGAGCCAATACTCAGATGGATGCTTATTACACCACGTCCATGTATCCTTTTTCCACCATGTCAGTTCCTTCAAACATTTTTCCCATGACAAGCCCTCATATATCCTGAGGTACTTCATATGGGGAGAATCAGTTTTACAATTCGGGCTACCCTATTTCTAGAACCCCTTCACAAGGGGGAAACATATATCCTCACTTGAATAATCCTTATCATACTTCTGTCTCTTCACATACTTCATTGATGATGCCCGTTCAGACTTTTCTGAATCAATTAAACAAAGGATACTACCTTTCTGGATAGGGATAGGGGGTAAACCAGGACCCTTCCTAGCCTGCAATATTTCAAAGCCAATATTTCCCTGGACCTTGGTACCAAATGCCACAACTCATTGCTAGTCCAGTCACTACCAGTCATAATAGAGCTCCATCACCAACCTCTACCAGTCATGTTGGGGATACCACTTTAATCGCCATGAGTCATAACAATGCCACATCTCCAACTTTGTACATCATGTAGGAGATGACTCTCTCAACTTGTCTTGTCACATTGAGAACATGTCACCGATTGTTGTGAATGATGCTAGGGCCATTGAGAAATATAGACATCTCAGACATAAGCCTAAATTCCTTTGCAGGACTTGTGAAGGAGATCACCTTACTCATTTTTTCCTAGCCACTGTTGGGATACTAAAAGTGTGAGGCTCACCTAAGGGCCCTTCGGGTTCTAAGGAATCTATAGTTTACCCACACCCTGTTTCTTCTTTGATTGGCATGGACATAATTCCATTGCAATCCTCTCCTTACCTCACCCCCGTTGTCAAGTGTGATGTGTCCCCTATCCCTGTTATCGTGCATCCTCTTCAAACTAGAATTGAAGAAGTGGTCGTACCAGTGAAATATTTGGGCAATCCTACTCTCCTTGTGGAGGGTGATGCATCCTTTTATCATGTCATCAACATTCCTCATCCTGCACCTTTGGAATGGGAGAGATGTTTACTTTCCCTGAGTCCTCTCCCTCCATTTTTTGAGGATATCACCTTTGATTGGGACGATCCTATGGGGTATCCAATGCCCCTGCCTATGTCATTTCCAGTAAGGGACATTATACGATATATCACTGAGACCATATATTCATCTAGTGCTTTATCCTTGTCGACTTGGAGAGCTTTGGGTTTTCCCAAGATTATGTCGGCTATTCATAAGATACTGACATTCCACAAAAATCTAGCATGGGAGCCTTGGCCTCCCCCATGACTTGCCACCTAGAATCTCCCACACAAGTTTAATTTAAGATATTTTCCAACTCATCTATAAAAAGTGAAAATATTTTCGAGTGATTTGTCCCTTTCACACTCGTTAAATTAGACTTGAAAGGTTGTGAGTCTTAGTTAAGCTCTTTTTCGACTCATTATCAAAAAATGAAAAGATCGTCAAGTGAACTTGTCTTCTTCAAACTCGTAAATTGGTTTTGAAAATATGTCTATCTAGCATAATTTTATCCCTTTTTAACACCAAGTAGACTAAAATACATAAAAAATGACATTTTTTGGTGTTACGTTGTGATTGCATCTCATGCCCTTGCATGTAGTATTGAGCCTATAGTCGGTTCTCACTTTGCGTTATAAACTGTTTGCCTCAACAATTTTTCATCCTCAACCAAGCAGGTCCTTGTTTATATCCTTCGCAATTTGACACCCTATACCTAGGAGGGAACATTCCCCTGAGTGTCCATCTCTTGCATGCATTTCCCTACATTGAGAACATGTATGTTCCATTGTTGGAACTAGTTTTTCTTACTTGAGACACTCGTTTCCTCCTCTATATCATAGCATTCATTTGTCTATGACAAAGAAAAAAATATGGGCGGGAAGGGAGTATTATCTTATATTGGCAGCAGTCATGTCGCCTTTGAATAGAGAACAAAGTTATTGAGTCCATCCATCATCATAATTTTGGGATTAGCATGGCCTTAGGAAGCTGAGCTCGGTTACAAATTCTTCTCTACCAATTGGTTACTCTTCCAGTCCCTACAAAGAATTTCATTGATGCCTCCTTCATCTCATGGTTTCATCATCAGGTCTATGCTGTCGGAATCCTCCATATGTCTCATGCTCTTGTTCAAAGTAAGTCTATCAAATTGTGTTGCCCACTCCTCAAAAATCTTGACTTTGCATGTTGTCCATACCCTCAGTTTGTCTCAAAATCACATGATATTGTAGTCCTATCATGCACCCTAGCCCTACTTTCATCATTGGTAGGTAAACTTTAACCTAGGAGTTGACATTTCACTATTGGTCATTCACTGGGTGGTTTCCCTTGTGCTCGACGGCAAGACATTTATTCACACATTAGGATTCGTGCAATGTCTTGGATGCCATTAGCCTTATTGGTGGTTTCCTCACTTTTTTCAACGATTTTAATCATTGACTACTATTCAGAGGGTCTTTTTTGTGTACCACTTGCACTTGGAACATGCGAAATATGCACAGGGTCGTTGGTTCATGAACTTGTTCTTTGTCCTATTTCCACCAAATCATGAAGCTCCTCATTTGTACCTTGTGCTGACTGATGAGAGATGCCTTAATGTTCTCCTTTTAGCGGGTCTCTTTCCATCGAATTCTGCCCATTTATTCTGGAAATGGGACCTAGATTATTATGAGTACCTTGAGGCTTGCAGTCATCAGTGGAAGGCTCTCTCGCCATCGACAATTGGGAATATATCAATGTCTCCTGATTGATGGATTCTTCAGGTGTTCGACACCAACTCCTTTATTCACACTTGTAATAATGTACTTGGTGCCTTCATACCTACTTTCATTATCGGTAGGTTGTCTCTCATTTCTTAACGGTATACATCAATGACTGGTAATCAAATGATGTCTAATTTTGTTCGACCTCAAATCCTTTATTCTCATAATGTATACTTGCACCCTTGGTGGATTGTGTAGAAGACTTGAAGACATCACTATGAGCCCGCAACTTTCTTGAGTTGTTTCTTTCTTTTCATTGGACCAGTACCTATATGGCTTTAGTGATCATGGGAGATCAAATTATACTCTATGGTATACATATATCTTCAGATTGGTTTTGAGACTAGTTCTACTAGGTTGTGTTCGTGACTATGACAACTCTTGGCATGTAATCACATTTTTATTTGTCTATTCATGGCCAAAAACACTTGTTTGGTATATTTTCACATGGATCTGCAGTGTAATTTTATTGGCAGCCATGTATGAAAAGTCAATACAGAATGTAATGAGACACTAGTTCGTCCAGCTGGTTCCTTACCACTCCACTTCTGGATTGTTTATAATGTATTTTGGCCATCGAAGATACCCCTCTGACCTCACACATTAGGGGGAATCTGTTACAACAATATTTTCCTCACCCTATGCAATCTTGCACAGAGGGCCTTATTCCATTTCCATATGGAGACCTAGCTTCCATGTTGATAAAATCCAGAGAAAAAAATACAAATTTTTCCACTTGTATGGATCTTGCACACTATACAACAAGTGTATACACAAGATGCTCTACTATAGCCCTCGTACATTGGGATTTATGCCAGAAAATGAAAATTAAATGTCGGGTTTCCATATCAAGATAAGATATATATGATTCTTGGCCTTTCATATACTGGAAATGTTCTGACTCGGCCCTTTAGTTCCATTTTGAAGGCTATAAATGGGCCAATTCTGAGTTATGGAAAAGGAGATAAAATAATTCAACTTTGAGAGAAAAGTTACTCTGGAGAAATTATTTACTTCATATTGAGTCTACATCCCTTTTTCCTTTAAGTATGAATACAGTGTTCATCCCTCAAGCTCTTCCCTTATTGATGGAAAACCTCATTGTCTCCCTTCTATGATCTTTCCTTTGATGGAGTATTGAAGTGGTGGAGGCCCAGCTAGAAGGAACTTAGTTTCTCGGTTCCGAACCATGCCGACACAAAAGTTTTTAATATTTTCACTTCCGTTGATCATTTATTAATATAAATACTCTCTTCTTGTCCAATTGATATCTTGAAAATATATGAGTTATTATCCATGGGCATATTTGTTCTGTATATTGATGGATTATGCTATCTAATGTGATAACCTTTTATACTGCCACCATATGCTTGTTTTCGCTTGTTTGTTGAGAACTTGTTGCAGGTATATAGATTTGGGTCAAAGTGCTCAACAGTGGACATCATCGAACATATCAACAAGGTAGGCTTGTTTCTTATCTCACTTGCATATTGGTTTGTATAGCATGTTTCTGGGGTACAGTTGATTTCTGCAGTCATTTTCGTTTGTTGTGGTTTACCCTAGCCATAGAGATATTTTCCTCGTAACACACATGAACATCCACCTATTTATCATGAAATGCAATATTTACATTACTCTTTCAATGATAAAATATTGAATGATAAATAAGAACATCATGGTTTACAAGCTTTGATTGATCAACAAATCATTATTAATGACAATCCATCTAGGATGCACAATGTTGAAAGTCCTTTGCAATTTTAATTTATGGAACACAATAAAACACAGATTAATCATGATAATCGTGTTTTTAATGATTATTTTTGTCTTTTGGAATTGAATGTGAGATCTAATATATCATTCATTGATCTCGTGCAATATAAACATTTTTGATCTCATGAACATATGTAAATGAAAGAAGAGACAAATCATGAAGATTACTAAAAATTTTTAGATCCCCATGATGAAATCACATCAAATACATGTCCAACCACCATGCAAGACACAAGAAACATCAAGTTGATCCAAGGAGCACTGACACCTAGATATTATCCATAATCACAAGCTAATCTTCATGGATAGATGTATCACTCATACTTGGTTTTTGTTTCAATACTCCAACACTCCTCAAATAATTTTAATGATGTTATAAGAGAGACATTTGAGTCATCCTTTTCTCAACATTTCCCTTGAAATAGAAGATAAAATTATTTCTCTCAGCATGTGGGTTATGTAAAATATGGGCCCAGACAGACTTTACTAGATAATGAGGAACTTTGGTTTTGACCGATGGTTATGTCAAGTTCTCATTGTCTTTCTTTGAGTGGACCCGGAAAGACTTTCCTAGATAATGAGGCACTTCGGTTTTGACCGATGGTTATGTTATGTACTCATTATCTTTCTTTGACATTTGGAACAAATGATACAATCAATATTAAGACTCTCCCATGAGGTACATTCCACAAAAATTTAATGCATGGTTCTCACTAGGTATGCCCCTAATTTTTGAATTCCTTCCAATAGTTATGTGGTGGTCATTGTAAATTCTATGATGGAATTAAAGTTGGGTTGGAAGGATTTTACATGTCTACATTTCCCATGAATATCAATGTTGCCAACTTTTTCATGTCGGGCAGAGTTTTATTGGATTAAGTTCCTCCTATTTTTAGTCTCTTACTACTCCAATATCTACTATTAACTTTTGATGAACATGTGGTTGTAGGTTTAGAATTTTCTTCGATGGCTACATTGGAACTATGCTTCCACATAATCCTTTTTTAGCCTGTGTAGGATAGAGTAGGAATAGGAATGATGCAGGAGCATCACTCCATCTCTACACGCACCATCTCATTTACACACATGGTGCGCATTCAAGGAAGGAGAGGTGTTGCCCTCTCATGTTTTCCTCGAGAATCCAAGACGTGGTCTGAGCATTAATTGACGACAATCTAGAGGATAAAAATCATGCCTTTGCACAAATTGGAGATAAGGTCGCCATTAATAAGCTGACGGAAAAATGGATCTGCATCCAATTTGGAGCAGATTACCATCATTGTAATTTTCCCTTTCGATAGGCATTGGCAATGGTGATTTGACACCAACAATGTATCTTGTGAGGGAATATCATAGAGCCCCTCTTGTATAAATATTTGTATTGTAAGCAAACTAGAGGTTGGTTAGACTGGTTAGTTGGGTTGGATAGGTTAGAGAAGAAATACAAAGAGTTGAGACTCAGTTGCATCTCAGAGTCCACCATTGTAATTTGGCATTCCACCATTAATAGAAAATGACAGTTTTTCCTGTTTTATATTTTTGTTCAATGGATGTTGTGTTATGAATGTGTTTTAGACATTTGTGAATTGTAGATGAATGTTAGAAATCATATGTAGGGATAGAGATACAGTTTTCTATCCAAGAGTGTGTTGAGTTAAGTCTAGTTCTCTAGGTTAAGTGCAAGGAGTGCATGACAGAGAAGGGAAAATTTGTAAGCCGATGCATGGAGTGTGTGTCTAAACCTTGTGGAGTCAGAAGAGAAGCTTCTAGGAGGGAACACCAGATTAATTTACAGACTCAGGGAGAAATTTCAAGGTGGTTAAGTCTGTTGAAAATAAAGACTGTGTGGAGAGAAGCAAAGTCCATAGTTACTGAACACTCTGGAATACTTTTCCAGAAGGGAATCGAGCTAGTGCAAGCATTCGCAGGAGAAACATGGGTGAATGTGTTGGAGAATCCTATAATTGTTGAACATTCTGGTGAAGGAAGGATTTGCAAGAAGTGTGTCGGAAAAAGAAATGAGATGCCTTAAACCTTTCCATAAGACCGAGGTAGAATTCGTCAAAGAACTGAGCCAAGAACAAGGAGTGCACCTAAGGTGTTGAGATTTCACCTTATAATCTCAGGAGGAAGGGAGAGAAGTTGTTATGAGGGCATGGGAAACTCACAGAGGAACTTGAAACTGTGAAGTTTTTCAAGCCAAGCAAAGTCACAGGAGAGCTGCACAGATTTTTGGAAGGTGTGCAGAAAGGAGTTTCGAGAACAACCTAAGTCTCAAAAGGCGAAATTGTGATAATTGTGTAAAGGAGTCGAGAACTTGCCAAAGTCCCAAAGATGAAGAAGTCATCCATCATCAAGGAGGAGACAGGTGGCAGAATATCAAGAGGTTCGGGAGAAGGAATTTTGGAAGGTTTTTGGAAGAAAACAAGGATCTTCGCGAAGTCACAAAGAGAGATTTCAAATCTAGGCCATTGGATCTAGAAGGGTACATGTCAAGGGATCAATGCATCGTTGATTCTAAATCGAAAGAAGCAGAGTTGGGAGAGGAGAAGACTCGCGAAGTCTGAACTCATGATTCGATCGCAACCGTCAATCGCAAAAGGAACAAGGACCGTAGCTCTAGTCCAGGAGTATTCATCAATTCAAAAATTGGGGAAACGAGGAAGAATTTCATGAAATTCCTGAAGCGCGGGGTCGTGAAGGTAGCTAGCCCATGGTCATCATTTGTGGTAACATCAACAAGGGAGTCTATCCCTAAGAGCTAGCACCCGTTGGCACAAGGGATGAAAGTGATAAGAAGAGGGTCCGCAAGTGCCACATCACAGGTGCCTAGGAAGTAAAAAGGGCCTTTGTCAAGTTAATTCAATTCAATCAGGAGCCTGACGAACTATTCGGTTCAATGAATTGAATGATCCTAGACTGGGAGGTCGTGTAGCCCCAAAGGAAGGGGTGGGGTCTACACCAGGTGGTATCAGAGTTTGATTTTGTCTACAGAGTGTGGACGAAGGGAGACAGAGTGTGATGCTCCATTGGAATTTTTTCAAGGAGTGAAACAGATGGTAAACAACCAAGTGGGTTGTAGACAAAGTGAGATGGTCATTGATGTTCATAAACATGGTCAAGGATAAGTCCACTCGCAGAAGATCAAGGCAGAAATGGAAAAGGAGCTCAGTGAAATCCGAGCACAGATGGAGGAGCTAACATTCAATATGCAACAGGGATCAAAGGTACACTGGAGGTACGAATGGCCTTTGAAGAGGACAACCAGATAGCCTGTTGAGAATTTGTTGCCTAGGAGGTAGCAACATATGTTAAAGAGGTGGTCGAGGCATGATGAAAAACTTGGTCATAAGGGAAAGAGATCTAGCAAGAGTCTCATAGATTTCTGGGTGGGCAATGAGCAGAGATCAATGGATCTCCTAAACTGCCAGGTGGGTAGAGGAGACATCCTAGATTGCCAAGTGGGAAAGGGAGAAGAGACGAGCTCAGTTGAGAGTTCATTGATAGATAGAGAGGAGGCAGAATAAAAGCCTCATCGAGATGTAGATTCACGTAGAATTGTGAGCCACGTGAATGAAGATGATGTCAATTTAGAAACTTTCATCACAGTGATAGAGGAGGATCAGGGGGATGTTCTGATCATTGGAGGAGTTGAGATATTCCTACCAAGCATCCAAGGAGAGGCTAGCCCATATGTTGCATATGAAATAGGGAGACAACAAGAAGATATTGTCAAGGAAGAGAAGGAACATATACTAATGTCTATCCCGACAGAAGGAGAGGAGCATTCAACAAAGTCGCTCAATGTTTTCATCCCGAAAGATGAACAGGAGATGACTGCAATGCTGGAGTCTGCAACAGAAGAAGGAGTACAAAGCATATAATTTCCTAATCTATTTGAAGAGTTGGAAGCTCTTAAGAGGAGAGTGGTAGTGAAAAGTGTTCACATCCAACAGGCTAAGTTGGAAGTAGATAAAGGATTACACCAGCATGAGGAGTAGTTGGAGGAAGTTGAAATGGGAACAACCGAAGGACTGGTAGGAGAAAATCTATCAAGAGGAGTGGTAGTTGAGAAACAATTCAGTGATGAGGAGCCTGCAAGAGTCGAGACTCCAACAAAGTGGTAAGTTAAGGCCACAAAGGAAGAAAATGTCTTGGGAAATCAGTGTGATTCTCCCATCGACAAGGAGGGAGTGCAGTGAGCTAGTCTACAATAGAAGGGCCAACCGATAGAGCAACTGGACAAGGTGATTGAGGAGATAAGGAAGCTGATGTTGGATTTGGCATAAGAATCAGTCAGCACAAGGAATCTGGACCAAAGGAAATCTACACAAGAAATGAGGAAGATGAAGGAATAGAAGCAGCAAAGCAGAGGATCCAAGAGACAGCTCCAAGAGAAAGTTTGGGATCCAGGTGCATTTCAACCATGTTGGAAATCTCATGAGCAGGAGCTCGCGATTTTTTTCGATGTAGAGTACTTGGTGTAGACCTCACCCCTTCCTTTGGGGCTGCGTGACCTTTCATTCTACGATCATTCAAGTCATCGAACCGAATGGTTCATCCAGCTTCTTATGGAAGCAATTTAACTCGACACATGCCCTTTTTACTTCCTTGGCACCTGTGAACCCTCTTCTTAGAGCTTTCAGATCTTGCACTGACAGGTGCTAGCTCTCAGGTATAGACTCCCAGGTTGATTTGATCATGGACTATGACCGTGGGTCCAACTCCCTTCGAGACCTCGTGCTTCAATACTTTCGCGAGTGGCTTATTGCCCCTCCCTGATTTCTGAATCGATGAATACGTCGGGACCAGATCCACGGTCCTTGTTCCTTTCGTGATCAATGGTTGCGATCAAATCACGAGTTCAGACTTCGCAAGTCTTCTCCTCTCCTGACTTTGCTTCTTTCGATTGTGAATCAATGATGCATTGATCCCTTGCCACGTACCCTTCCATATCCAATGGCCTGGATTTGAGATCTCTCTTTGCTACTTCATGAAGATCCTTATTTTCTTCCAAAAACCTTTCGAAGTTCCTTCTCCTGAACCTCTCGATCTTCTTCCACCTATCTCCTCCTTGACAATGGATGACTTCTCCATATTTGGGACTTCAAAAACTCCTTGACTCCTTTACACCCTTAGAAAAAATTCACCTTTCGAGACTTAAGCTGTTCTCGAAGGCTTCTGCCTCAAGAAGCCAAGACGTGATCTCGGCATTAATTGACAACAAGTTGGAGGAGAAAAATCATGCCTTCACATAAACTGGAGATAAGGTCGCCATTATTAGGCTGATGATGAAATGGATTTGCGTTCTATTTGGAGCAGATAGCCATAATTGTAATTTTCCCTTTCAATAGGCATTGGGGATGGTGATTTGACACCACCAATGTAGCTTGCGAGGGAAGCTCATAGAGCCCCTCTTGCATAAATCTTTGTATTGTAAAAAAGGTAGAGGTTGTTTAGGCTAGTTGGTTGGGTTGGATAGGTTAGAGGAGAAATACAGAGAGTCAAAACTCATTTGCAGCTCGAACTCCACCATTGTAATTTGGCATTCCACCATTAATAGAAAATGGTAGTTTTTCCTTTTTTACAATTCTGTTCAATGGATGTTGTGTTATGAATGTATTTTACATGTTCGTGAATTATATATTAATATTAGAAATCGTCTTTAGGGATAAAGATACAATTTTCTATCTGAGAGTGTGTTGAGTTAAGTCTGGTTCTCTAGTCTAAGTGCAAGGAGTGCACGACAGAGGAGGGAAAATCTGTAAGATTACGAAAGGAGTGTGTGTCTGAACTCTGTGGAGTTAGAAGAGAAGCTTCCAGGAGGGCACACCAGATTGATTTACAGACTCGAGGAGAAATTTCAAGGCAGTTAAGTCCCTTGAAAATAAAGACTGTGTAGAGAGAAGCACAATCCAGAGTTATTGAACACTCTAGAATACTCTGCCAGGAGGGAATAGAGCTAGTGTGAGCATTCATAGGAGAAACATGGGTGAAGGTGTTGGAGAATCCCATAATTGTTGAACATTCTGGTGAAGGAAGGATTTGCAAGAAGTGCATCGACAAAGGAAAGGAGATGCCTTAAACTTTTCCATAAGGCCGAGGCAGAAGCCGTTGAAGAACTAAGCCAAGAGCAAGGACTTCTCCTAAGGTGTTGAGAGTTCACCTTATAATCTCAATATGAAGGGAGAGAAGTTTCCAGGAGGGCATGTGAAACTCAAAGAGGAACTTGGAACCCTGAAGGTTTTCAAGACGAGCAAAGTTGCAGGAGAGCTGCACATATTTCTGCAAGGCATGCAGAAAGGATTTTTGAGAACATCGTAAGTCTCGAAAGGAGAAATTGTGTTAAGTTTAAAAAGTATTCAAGAACTTTATGAAGTCCCGAAGATGGAGAGGTCATCCATTTTCAAGGAGGAGACAGGTGGCATAAGATCAAGAGGTTCGAGAGAAGGAACTTCAGAAGGTTTGTGGAAGAAAATAAGGATCATCACGAAGTTGTGAAGAACAATTTAAAATCCATGCCATTGGATCTGGAAGGGTACGTGGCAAGGGATCATCGCATCATTGATTCACAATTGGAAGAAGTAGAGTCGAGAGAGGAGAAGACTCATGAAGTTCGAACTCGCAATTCGATTACAATCGTTTATCGTGAAAGGAACAAGGACCATAGATATTGTCCAGGAGTATTCACCGATTTGGAAATCGAGGAAAGGAGGAAGCAGTTCATGAAATTACCAAAATGCGGGGTTGCGAAGGAAGTTGGCCCATGGTCATAGTTCATGGTCACATCAACAAGGGATTCTAGCCCCAAGAGATAGCTCCTATTGGTGCAAGAGATGGAATCTCTAAGAAGAGGGTCTGCAAGTGCCACATCGCGGGTGTCGAGGAAGTAAAAAGGGTCCATGTCAAGTTAAATCAGTTCCATCAAGAGCCCGAAAAAAAATTCGGTTCGACGAATTGAATGATCCTAGACTAGGAGGTCATGCAGGCCCAAAGAAAGGGGTGGATTCTGCACCAAGTGGGCATCAAGCTAATGCAAGCATTCGCAGGAGCAACACTGGTGAAGGTGTTGGATAATCCTAGAATTGTTGAACATTATGGTGAAGAAAAGATTTGTAAGAAATGTGTTGACAAAGGAAAGGAGATGCCTTAAACCTTTCCATAAGGCTGAGGTGGAAGCCATTGAAGAACTGAGCCAAGCACAAAGAGTGTTCCTAAGGTGTTGAGATTTCACCTTATAAGCTCAGGAGGAAGGGTGAGAAGTTTACATGAGGACACGAGAAATTCATAGAGGAACTTGGAACCACGAAGGTTTTCAAGCCAAGAAAAGTTGCAGGAGAGATGCATAGATTATTGCAAGGCATGTAGAAAGGAGTTTCAAGAACAACCTAAGTCTCGAAAGGAGAAATTGTGCTAAGTGTGCAAAGGATTCGAGGACTTGTTGAAGTCTAGAAGACAGAGAATTCATCCATTGTTAAGGAGGAGACAGGTGGCAGAAGATTGAGAGGTTCAATAGAAGGAACTTTGAAGGGTTTGTGGAAGCAAACAAGGATCTTCGCGAAGTCGTGAAGAGAAATTTCAAATCCATGACGTTGGATCTGGAAGGGTATGTGACAAGGGATCAACACATCATTAATTCACAATCAAAATAAGTAGAGTCAGGAGAGGAGAAGAATCGTGAAGTTTAAACTCATGATTCGATTGCATTCATGGATCACGAAAGGAATGAGGACCGTAGATTTGGTCCAGGAGTATTCACCGATTCAGAAATCAGGGAAAGGAGGAAGTAGGTCATGAAATTCCCAAAGCGCAGGATTGTGAAGGAAGATGGCCCATGGTCATAGTCCATGGTCACATCAACGAGGGATTCTAGCCCCAAGAGATAGTGCTCGTTGACATAAGAGATGAAAGTGATAAGAAGAGGGTTCGCAGGTGCGACATTGTGGGTGCCGAGGAAGTAAAAAGGGCATGTTTCAAGTTAAATTGGTTCCATCAAGAGCTTGACAAATCATTCGGTTCGACGACTTGAATGATCCTAGACTGAGAGGTCGTACAACCCCAAAGAAAGGGGTGGGGTCTGCACCAAGGAATAACACAATTCTTTTATTTCCTTGCATTCTTGAGTAGTATAGATTTTTTACATTACTACTTATATTACATAGATTATGGGATTTTTTTGGTATTGAATAAAATCCACCAGTTGTTATTACTTTATGTTGGAACTCAAGAGGGATTATTTTAGTCTTAGTTTCTTTTTGCATGACATATTTCTTCTTTTGATTGATGACTTTCATTTTGATGTTTAACTTGAAACTTGGATTAACTTTGGCTTACATTCATCTTCATGAGGAAATCATGTGCATAATACTTTGAGAATATTTAAATGAAATATTCATTTTATTCAGTATCATTAACTTTAACATTGAAAACTTGACAATAGTAAACCAAAAGAGTACGATCTTGAGATGTTGAGAAAGTATCTATTGTAGAATACTTTACAATACAGAGAATATTGGCACAAAAATATCATGAGACTCCAAGTGAAGAAATACATCCTATAACATTGGATGGCTTGTCCTTTAGAATTCTTGACATCTCATTAGAGGAGAAAAGGTACTGACTATATAAGTGCTTGGTGCATTATCAACAAAATAAAATGTCAAGTGTGAATGTTCATTTCTTTACCACCATTAGACTCACCAAAGTATCATATTGCATCTTGATTATCTTTGTACATGATAACTCAGATATTTTCATTTCTTTCTTCCTCTTCATAAACCTTATTCATTGAGTAATCAAAAGTATGACTCCATTTTCGCAATATGGAAAATACTTTGGTTTGGATATAGTTCAGATTAGGTAGAGTGTTGAATAAGTTGATCATAAAAACTCTTTCAAAACTCAACCAATTATGAAAATCATGAAATATACAGAAGGATGTCCATTCACTTACATAAGTGTCACCTGTTGGTCTACAATTCCATACTCATGGAATTCTAAAAGGAAAATGGTTACAAGAAGCCTTGATTTACTATTTCTCTTTGTGGGTGGTGTCATGGGTACTTTTCCTAGTTCTAGAGATGGAACCTATTCAAAATCCAAACGTACAATATCCGTAACCTATTTCTAAACATAACAATAAATGAAGTATTAAAAACAACCTTTCTCTAATGAACACACTGAGTTGTGAAAGAGCATTGATTCAAGAACAATGACCTCCTACAAAAGGCATATGGTTTGGATCCTCTAAGATACTGATCGAAAAGAAATTATTCTCAATAAGTGATACTTCAAGGAAAACCTATTGATCATCACAACCAAATCCATATGATGCTCTTAAGAGAAATTCCACTCAATGGATGAAGATTCAAGGTAGTTGACTCCACCTTTCAATTGGGATCTTGGAAACCAAAAACTAATAAGATTTAGGAATTGACTTAATGTGTCCCAACATGTATGTTTCATCATTTATTCGAAGCATTATATGTTGGTTTAGTGTTATATGCCATCCTAGATGCATGCTTTAGTTCTGGTTTATATTATGAGATTTCTACGTACATGTTTTTCCGAGAGGAAAAAATATTAGTCAACATTTATTTTTAGTCATATTTGATAACTGCTTAGACATTTTTGTTTGAAAATGGATAACAAAGAAATATTCATCATTGGTAGCTAGTTTTATTAATGATATTTATTTTTTCGTGTGTGCATACCTCACTCATTGAATATTTTTCTCACCTGAAGAGGAGGATGTGAATCGAGAAAAAATTAAAAAAAAATGAGATGATCATGGGACATGTCACCTAGGGAATTGATTCACCAACCTATTTTTGGAATTCTAGTTTATTTTATTTCCTACACATGATTTTCTAAATCCCTTTCATTTCTAAAAAGTTGGGGCTGAAATCAATATTATGTCTTGAATAGTTTGTCCATGTAGGTATAACTGCCCATTTGATATCATACACCTGACTTGAACTAGTGAGGATATGAGCATGCCACGTTGCACAAAAATCTTTAGAACTTGGAAATATTTAGAGATGTGGGCACATATTTTGAAACAATAGGATATCAGAAGACTAGAGAAAAGCAATTTGAGGGGTAGCAGAAGAAGCTCTTTTCAATCCTAACTTCTTGCAGCACAATGCCACAAATATGAGTTGACAGGATTCAAGAAACAAAATTAGAGATGTAGTTCCTAGCCATTCTAGTGTCAAATCCCATTCAATTTTTTTGTGGGGAGTCCAATCTTTCAAAGGTATTAGTCTTTTAAAGAGGATTCAAAACTAGTTGTTGTGGTGGGATGCATGAACATTTTAAATTTGTTGGAAACACTGATATTCATTACTTCCTTTTTGGTACACTCCTCCTTTTTAAATGAATATAATTAATCATCATTTATCAAAGGTTTCGGTTTTCAATTGTAGCATGTTTTGGACTAAGTTTATTGTAACACACCCAAACTTCCGACCCTTCCTTAAGCTAGTGGGATGTCAAAATTTTATCTTCATCACCTTAAATCATTTCTCAAAATAGAGCCAATATATGGAATATGCTCATCACTATCTTTCCAACGAATCTCACCATGCTCAAAACTGAGCTCAAGATCAAAAGTTATGGCCTCCTAAAGTTTCTAGGCCTTCTTTCACAAAAATCTACCATGATACCATGTGGAACCCACATGGACCTCTGCCACCTTGACCATTTTACATGGAGACAACTTTTACATGGAGACAACTGGCATTGATTTACTAAAACATGTATAAGACTGGTGATAGTCTTGGGGTGGTTATGTACCTCACCAACACAAGGATCCCATGGATCCTCTACCCTCAACATGACCAAAACCTTTCTAGTGTCCAGTTATCTGATGGTCCAGTCCCCAGGACCATACCCCAATTGAGAATACACCCCCACCAAATTCTTAACCTACTGGATTCCATGCTCCACCATATGAATTATCCCACCAGGAACCAGGCTCACTGGGAATCACCCCCAGGTTAATTCATAAACACTCGCTACGTTTTTGGAAATGTTTCCCCTACAGACATATGAAACCCCCCTTTGATCAAGACTCCTTTGATCCAAGACGGAAGGTAACAAATGGTTCCCTAATTTCCCCTTAAATATATTCTATATGACCACAGACAAAATCATAATAGAATATGAGAAAATGGGATAGATAAACTACCTTGTTTTGGTTGGTTGTCCTTGTTTCTCCAGCCCTTGAACTTGATGCCCAAGCTCCTGGTGCAAGAGACAAAACAATAATTCCTTCTTCCACAATACACTGTTATGAAAAATAGATCTATTTGTATTGATCTAAGAAAAAATAGACATGAATAAAATAAGCAACATAAGCATGGGGGGAATAGGCCAAGTTATATTATATGGAAATCAATGAAGAACTTACAACCTTGATGTTCATGTTGTGATAGCTCCTCCAATTCATCCTTTCCAACCCTTTGAATATCACAAGACCAAAAATATGATACTCTAAATTTATTCCTCTCCTATCACCCAAGAATGGCCTCCATTATATATGATCTGAGGTATAAAAACCATAAGACAATTTGAGAAGAGGTTGGATCAAACTAGAATTTGTCTTATGAAGTAAACATTGTCTTTTCCTAGGATGGAGAGGATAGATGTGACTTTAATCCTTGAAAAAACCAAATAAATCTTCTCCTATATTACCTCTAAAATAAGGTTTGACTGGTTGTAACCACTTGATTTCCCCCCTAGAACTGAGAACAGGGAGATAATACCCTCAAACTAAGAAAGGAGTGATGAAAAGGGTTCATCCTTCTCTACATATGGGAAGGGGAGTGATCATACTAAAAAAGGGCCACTAACCTAAGGTAAAAGATAGCATTTTGACCTTCAGATGATATATTTATCCCCCAACATGTCTAGGGATAATGAAAAATATTCCCACATGATGATGAAATTGTGACATTTCAATGCGACAAATAGGTATGTATCACAACTCAAATTCCTGATCTAGTGATCTAGATGGCGCTAGGGACATGTGGTCCTCACATGGGATACCACTTGGCATAACACTCTGTACCTTGACCGAGCATTAAGATAACTTGGCATAATACCATGAATCGACACATGGTTTTTGAATTCATCACGTCCTCTAGCCTCGTATGAAACTATACACATCCTTGGCACGTGGTTTCTTACCTTCATGACACATGGATAACTTACAATGTGCCATGTGGACTAACCACAACGTGACATGAGGATTTATGTGACACTACACGTCATCACATGGTATAAAGTTCCTCCACTTAGGTGTCAACACCTTCCCAGTTCTCATTGGCATTACTATGTCATCTTAACATCATTATGAACTCATTGGCATGTACTCCAAATTCCTCCTGCTCATAAACTAATAAAGGAAAAAAGGTTGGAACTCTTCTTGGAACATTTCCCAACTGGGAACCAAGAAACCAGGAAAGAACATAGGGGAACGACGATTGGAAACTTTAGTGGTTCAAAGGTATGGTTACACCATGGCATTGACCTCCCACCTGAGCTTACTACAAGATATCTATGGCTGAGATCACTCAACCCATATATCTAAGAGATAGAAATCGAGGGAAATAATCCAAGATGTTATGTGTGATAGGGCCCACACTCAACATGCCCACAAAATAGGTACTAAAAAGCATCATCCCCTGTGTCATTTTTCATATTGTGTTGGCATGATATGTCATTTATGTTGAAAGATTGGTTGTCACTAATGTCAACCCTTGAATAATTTAGGTAACCCCGAAGGTATTGATATGGAACCTACAATTGTTTGAGGGAAAAGTCCATGAAGGACAGTGAAAATGTAGGTAACTCATTCCTGGATGGAAAATACATATCGTGTTGTTTCCATGATATCTGGTACGCCACATGGTTCCTCGGGGTTGAGGATTTATGACCTTGTGAAGTTGGAGGACCCTGAAGAATGAACTATAAACCCCTATAAGGTCAATAATAACTTACATGTCATTCATTAAGGGTAAAATAGTTGCAACAATAATTTAATTAAGGGTAAAGTGGTTGCAACAAGAGAGTGTGGGTTATCACTAAAATAAGGAAAAGGGGTAAAACAATTACAAGCTAGCCCCTAAAGGAAGTCACTTGGAAAGTATAAATAAGACTTCAAGAGACTGTCATTAACACCTATTGAGCACATTGAATATCAATGTTGTAAAGTGTTATGGGAAGGTACTATTGACAGATATGATGCACTCAGTTAGAGGCAACAAATTTCAGTGAATAAATAAGTTGCAGGAGTCGAAGGAACGAGGTTGAGCTTACTATATGAGGGTTTTCTTGAGGTTATCCACAATTTGTAGTGAAGGAGAGTACGAAAATCAATGAGTTATAGACTCAAAGAAGCATAGACATACGTAGGGTTTAGTGAAAGAAAACATGGATGCACAGAGAAGAAAAGAAATCCACGAGTTACAGAGGAAGTAGGGCATGGAAATTCACAAGCCACAGTGGGACAGAGCATGGACAACCATGATTTTACAGAGCACATGGTGTAGATCTGTTGATAAAAAATGAAGTTTAGAAGATCAAATCCATCAGATCAGCTACAATTTGAGAGGTATGGTTTACTGTGTGTGTTAGGTTCTAAATTTTGTAGTAGTCTAGAACATAAATGTCTTAGTAGTTCATGAGTATTTTATTTTGATGAAATTCTTGTGGATCTTGGTATGAGGGTTTGATGCATAAGGGTTTAAGTGGTAACAAAAGATGAAGTATAGAAGCAATGATAGGTTGTGGAAGTGGCCGTGAAAAATCAGTAACAAGTTGATTGATTTAGTGGTAATGACAAGTTTTATACATTTATATTTTTGGGTGGTTAGATGGGGCAAGGAAAGGGGGTTGTAGCCTCCTTCCAGTTGGTTCCATAAAATTGGGGAGTTGGATCTTCCTTCAAGTTGGAGCCTAAAAACTAGGAGGTTGGAGCCTCCTTCTAGTTGTAGCTAGAGAATTGGGGAGTTGGAGCTTCCTTTAGGTTGGAGCCTGAAAAACTAGGGGGTTGGATCCTCCTTCCAGTTGTAGCTAGAAAATAAGGATTTTGGTGCTTCATATGAATGTATTTATTTTTACATATAAGGAAAGCATTATGTGGTTTTCTCCTGCATTGGATTTCGATGTAAAATTATGGTGTACTGTGTATTTGTGGTTGCCTATTTTTCATGGTTAATTTATACTATTGATGATACATTAGATGCTAATGTTAAACTATTGAATATTTCTCATAAATTCAAAGAATACACATTGTGGTTAAAAGTGATAATAAATTTCTCATACTGATTCACATACTAATTCACACCCCCTCTTAGTATTCCAACAATTGGTATTAAATCCAGTCCTTCAAGAAACAATCTAACCACTGGAAGGAGATCATGGAATGTGCTAATATTGTATCACCAGTGTTTGATGGACATAACTATGAATTATGGAGTAAAAGGATGAAAACATTTTTACATGCACATGGATTTGATGTTTGACAGTCAATAGTAGATGGATATACAACACCAACCACTCCCCCAACTAACAAATATGGAAAGAAACTCAGTAAGAAAAATTCAAAGGCTGAAGGTACAATTCTAAGAAGTTTGGTTGATTCAATATTTGTCAAAGTTATGAATTGTGAATATACAAAATATCTTTTAGATAAACTTCAAAATATTTATGAAGGAGATGCAAAATTCAAGGGAGCCAAGCTTCAAATTTTCAGAGCCAAGTTTGAACAATTGAAGATGAAGGAAGATGAATGTATTGCAGAATAATTTCTATGAATTTATGAAACAGTAAATGATATTTAATTCCTAGGAGAGGAAGTGAAATAATCAATAGTCATTCAAAAGACACTAAGATTTCTCTCAATGAGATTTGATCCTAAGGTCTCAGTTCTAAGACAAACAATGGATATTTCTACAATGAGCATGGATGAGTTGCATGGAATCCTCACATATTATGAGATGAGAACATAATAGGATAATACATTCACAAAGGAAGAATCATTCAAATCATCCAAGAAAGAAAATAAGAAGAAGGTCCAAAAGTCAAAGCCAACCAACAACTACAACGATGAGTCAAAAGATGATGATGAAATGGAAAATTTTGTAAGGAAGATGAAAAGGGGAACTGACAAATATAAAGGTATACTTCCATTAAAATGTTTCAATTGTGGTGGTAATGGCCATTTTGCTAATAAATTTCCTCATAATATTAAATACATCAATGAAGAATAAACTTATAATAAAGAAAAGAAATATAAAAAAGGGAACACGAGAAGAAACAAAATGAAGTTCCAAAAGAAAAATGTCTACTCAAAAGAAGACAATTCTTCATCAGAATGATAGTGACAGTGACTCTAGATATGTTCTCTTTATGGATTATGAAAACTATAAAGTAGACTCTGAAGAAGGATAAGTGGATCTCAGGGAAGAATTAATTAAAGATATAGACAATATAAGAAGAGAAAAGAAGAAGAACAAATCACTCCAGGGAGAGTTAGATATGCTAAAATAGAATTCTTAGAATTCTAACTCTGAAAAGGATCAACAAGTGACTGTGAACCTAAAAGTCCAAATTGAAGAAGCCAAAATAACCGAGGAAGTACTCAAAAGCTAGTTGGAAGAAAGGGAAAAGAAGATTGAAAGGATGGAAGAAGAAATTTTCTCACTAAGGAAGGATCTACAGAAGAAATATGTGTAACAAAATATCACCAAAATTTTGGATGAGATCATTAGTAGTCAAAATTCATACCATGATAGGTCCAGGATAGGATACCATCAAATGCATAGTGAGAAAGGTTCAAGCTCCAAAACAATAGAACCATGAAGTTATGAAGACACCGTCAAAGGTAGTATCAAGAAGGAATAATACAGAAAAAAATAGGAAGAATATTATAGAGGAACAAAACCACCTAGAAGATCCAAAGTTCCATAGAAAATGATAGAAAGATCTCATGAAGGCGAAGTCTTCAGAAGAGAAACACCATTTAGAAGAGCCTCTTCACCAGGGTATCATACCATTTTTCTTGGTTTATGTTATTCTTGCAATAATTTTGGATAGAAACTTGTAAACCACAGAGTCTATGAAAATAACAGAGACGATTATGAAATCCACTCTAGACTGAGTGACATCAGAAAGTCTCATGAAACACATAATCTGAACTATAATAGTTTTGAAGGATGAAGTAGAATGTTGTAAGTGTAAAAATTTTGGGCACAAAGCCAGAGATTGCATATTGAAATTCCCTTCAAAAGAATGAAACAAAAACATCAATATCCTTATACAAGAACCACAAAAGACATGGATAAGAAAGAAGAATCAATTCAACTCTGAAGAATGCACACTTGATTTACAAGTAAAAAACAAGAAACATGATTGGAATGTTGAAAGTGGTTGTTCAAAGCATATGATAGGTGACAAGGACATGTTTATAACTATGAATAAATAAAGAGATGGATCATTTTCGTTTGGAAATGATGACTGAGTGAAGATCATAGGTAAAGGCACAATCAAGCTTGTAAACAAAAATTCTAAAGCAAAAAATGTTCTACTTGTTGAAGATATGAAACACAATTTGTTAAGTGTTAGTCAAATGTGTGATCAAGGACACACACTTCATTTTTACTCAAATAAATGCGAGATAACGAAAGAAGGATCTAGAAAGCTAGTCGCTACAACAATAAGAACTCCAAACTACATATATGTCTTGAATGAAATTGGAAAAGAAAGATGTTGTTTAGGAAAAGAAAATGAAATTCAAATTTAGCACAGAAGAATGGATCACATTAACTTCAAAATCCTTGTCAAAGTTAGCAAAAATGAAGAATTAAGAGGAATGCTTGTGATTTCAAAACCAATAGATACTTTATGTAAGCATTGTTTGTAGGGAAAACAAACCAGGACTAAATTCAAATCAAGCGAGTAAAATACAACAAAACCATTGGAGATCGTACATACTGATCTATGTGGGCCAATGAGAAAAAAGGGAATAAAAGGTGAATAGTATTTCATTCTAATTTTTGATGATTATACAAGGATGACCATAATTATATTTCTCAGGAAAAAGTTAGAGGCATTCAAACAATTCAAGAAATACAAAGAGATATTTGAGAATAAAATGGATTTCAAAATCAAAAGTTTAAGATAAACAATGGAGGAGAGTTCAATCAAAGGAATTCATGGACTTCTGCAGTGAAACTGGAATAAAAATACAATTCTCAACATCTAGTAAACCTCAATAGAATGGAGTTGTTGAACAGAACAATAGAACAATAAAGGAAATGGCCATTGTAGAAATTTCGATACAAATTAATGTATTCCTATGATTCTCCTAATCTAGCAATTTCTGCCACTTGTTAAATACATAATCACTTCTACAATTATTATTGTGGAAGCAATTAAACCACGATCACATGCACAAAGTGAAATATCAATAACACACAACACAAATGCTAAAAACCCCAACTATCATATATTATGTATATCATGAATCATGAAACAATCTCATACAAAACTCTAATCCAAGAGCTCTCAGTACAATACAATCATCTCACACTGTCATACACAAATCAACAAATACCTATGCCAATTTCCATGTCTAGACAGCCTGCCTCCTCTGCACAATCTCTGCAATCTGAATTCTCACAATGAATCGAATGAATCGTTTGCACATGCTCATAAGAATATCCACTACATGTGTGAACAAATCACAACTGATAGCCAACTGTCCCTTTCAGCTGTTATCTCAACTGGTGTCCATTAGAATGACATGCATGTAGTTAACTGTGGTGAATCTTCAGTTGCATGTGAGTTCACTGATTAACTAAACTCTCACTAGTGCATGTTTAATTACAACTAGTACAATTGATCTTAACTCGCTTAACTACACTAATAATTCTGTTACAATTCCAAATCACTCAGTTATGAATGAGATAATAGATTAATATTTATTGTCTAATTTAATTAAGGGAAAAGTAAATTAGACACATGTTTCTTGTTGACTTTTCAACACTCCCTCTCAACAAGAAAGGGATTATTTTTCACCCCAATCATGTCTCTATGATATTCGAATTTTCTCCTGGTGAGCACCTTCGTCATAATGTCTGCATCCTGATCTTCCGTAGGAATGTATTAAAGCAACATGATCTTCCACTGCACACAATCTCTGAGATGATGATACCGGATATCTATATGCTTAGATCTGTCATGAAACACAGGATTAATTGAGAGTTTAATGCAACTCTGATTATCACAATAAACCATCGTCGGATCGAAATGAGAACCAAACAAACCAACCAAGATCTTCCTCATCTAGATAGCCTCAAATGTAGCTTGGCTTGCTGCCATGTATTCTTCTTCCACTGAACTAAGTGCCACGGATCTCTGTTTTCTACTGTACCAATAAACAACTGTAGATACGATACTAAAGATCCCTCCTGATGTGCTCTTTCTATCCGTTGGGTTGCCTGCCCAATCTGTATCCGTGAAGCCATGCAAATTCACCTCATCCATCTATCTATACCATAATCCATACTCATATGTTCCCTTTATATATCTCAGGACATGCTTACTCGCCTTCCAAAAGAGCTTGGTAGGCTTAGCCATCACTTGACTTAGTTGGTTAACTGCATAGCAAATTTCCCGTCTCGTATTCACTAAATACATTAGCGAACCCACTAACTGTCGATAGACAGTAGCATCCACTACCTCTCCAGAAGTAGCATCCTCTTTCCTCCAGTTTCTTGGAAGAGGAGTATCCATGGGTTTGCATCCCTCCATGTGAAACTTACCTAGTATCTCCCTGGTATACTTGCCTTGAGACACAAAAATTTCACCATCTCACTGCCATATTTCCAAACCAAGGAAATAATGAAGAAGGCCCAAATCCTTCATCTCAAAATCCTTTGCAAGGTCCTCCTTGCATGAGCGTATCAACTGCTCATCACCAGTCAATATTAAATCATCAACATAAAGCACAATGATTAAAATCTTACCCTCCACCACAATTTGGTATAGGTTTGCATCCACTTCACTTTTGGTGAAGCCCAATCCAGTGAAATAGCTGTCTATCCAAGTGTACCAAGCACGGGGTGCTTGTTTCAGACCATACAGTGCTCTCTTGAGTCTGCACACATGTGACTCTTTGTCAAAGGTCTCAAAACCTTCTGGCTATTCAATGTACACTTCTTCATCAATGATCCCATTGAGGAACACAGTTTTTACATTCATCTGATGAATGCGCCAGCCCATCTACGTTGAGAGTGCAAGGATGGATCTTATGGAAGAGTACCTTGCGACAGGTGCAAAGGTCTCACCATAATCTATCCCCTCGATCTGTGAGAAGCCTTGGGCCACAAACCTAGCCTTATATTTCTCCACACTCCCATCAACATCTTGCTTTACCTTGTATATCCATCTCAAACCTAACACTGATTTATCAATCGGTCTTGGGACAATTTCCCATACATTATTTTTGACAATGGATTCATACTCCTCTACCATAGCATCAACCCAAGTGGGGTCCTGCACTGCTTCCTAAAAGGAAGATGGTTCAGTCACAATACATTTGCTCATAAGATCCATGTATCCAACAAATCGATCAGGAGACTGTCTCTGTCTGCATTATGAAATAGGGGCTCCTATATTTTGTGCAACATCTAGTCTCAATCTTTCAGCTTTTGTGGTGCGCTTTCTGCCATTTATGATGGATGTCTCTACTTGAGTGGTTTCCTCCACTCTATGAACCTCCTCATGTGGCTGATACACATCTTGAGACTCATCCTTGGGAACCAACAGTTCCTCTTCTGCATGCAAGTCTATCTCCCTCTCAAGCGACAACCGCATGGCTTCGCCCTCATCGACTTTTATATCCCATCGCATAACAGTCATATTACTATTCGGAAAATATACACGATAATTATGGGGTGTTTATGTGTACCCTACAAATATCCCAACTTCAGCAGTCGGTTCTAGCTTCTTCCTGGCATCCTTGTTCACATGCACAAAAACAGATGAGCCAAAAAATTTTAAATGTGAAACATCAGGTTTCTTACCAGTAAAAGCTTCTTCAAGTGTACTCATGCCAAGTACTCTATGAGGACAATAGTTCTTCACATAAACTGCAGTATTGCATGCTTCTTCCCACAAATGCAATGGTAGGCCTTGATCATGCAACATCGCTTGTGCTGCACCCACGATCGTTCTGTTCTTTCTCTCCGCGACCTCGTTTTGTTGTGGGTTATGAGGCACTATGAGTTCTCTTCGAATTTCTTCTCTGCTGCTGAAGTCTTTGAATTATGTAGAGATGTATTCTCCACCATTATCACTCCTTAGAGCCTTCACTTGCTTCCTTGACTCTTTCTCCACCAATGCTTTAAACTCACAGAACTTTGAGAATGTTTGATCCTTCTTCTGCATGAAGAATATCTAGCATTTACGAGAAAATTCATCAACAAAAATAACATAATACCTGTGTTTTGTTGTTGAAGCAACCAAGAATGGTCCACACACATCCATGTGAACTATCTCCAGAATCACCGAAGCACGGTTCTCCTTTTCTTGAAAGGTGGAATTTACATACTTCCCCAGGGTGCACCCCTTGCACTGATCTGACTGAGCAAGTGTTCCCCTTGGAATTCCAGTAGATATTTGTTGCATGATCTTCAAGGATCCATGATGAAGATGGCCTAGTCTCCTGTGCCATAATTCGCCCTCATCCCGGATCACCACTGTTTTTGCCTTGCCTATCATGGCACCACAGCCATCTATCTACAGCATGTAGAGATTCTTAACTCGAATCTCTATCTTCTTGACTTGGCCCATTGCTTTATGTCACAAGTAGGCTATACCACTGCTAAAAACAACATCATAGCCTCTGTCCTCCAACATTGCGACTGAGACCAAGTTTTTCTTCAGACCTGGAACATGCATAACATTTTTCAATTGAAATGGTTTGCCTGAATCCCTTTGAAAGGTAATGGTACCAATACCAGTCGCACTGTATCGTCCATCATTGCCCATATCTATATGCATTCTGAGATCTTTCTCCTCCAAGTCAATGAAAGACTCTCTATCTCCTGTCATGTGGAAGGAAGTGCCACTATCCAAATACCACACTGATCCCTATGCATTTGATGCCATGCATGTGATCAAAGCGAAGTAAAGCTCAAATTGTGAGACAAGAGCCTCACCAGTTGCAGCTCCAGCAACCTTCTTGTTCTTATTCTTTTGCGAATAGTTAGTAGCGAGATGCCCACATTCATGACAGTGAAAACACTTCACTTTGGACAAATCTAGCTTCTTGACTTTAGACTCAGAATTTGATTGGGATTTATTCCCTTTCCCTTTCCTTGCCTTGGCAATCAAAGAACAATCCTCTTCATCATCACACTTTGATGAAGATCCATATCTGGTGTTCCGCCTGAACTCCTCTTGCACCAGATCCGACCATAGTCGTTCCCAATCCGGTAATTTTTCCCTTCCATTGATAGAATCTTGATAACTGTGCCAACTCTTAGAAATCCCTAGGAGTGCCAAGCTCACCAAATCATCAGCAGCGATTGTTATTCCCACACTTCCAAGCTCATCCCAACATTGGACAAACTTTGTGAGATATTTTGGAATGGTGTCGCCTTTCTCCATCTTGATCTTCCTGAGTTTATCTTTGAGCGCCAATTTCCTATGGTCACTACTGTTTTGGAATAGATCTGTCAAAACCTTCGACATTGCATATGGTGTGGTTTTCCCATGGAGACTTGAGACAATGTGGTCTCGTACTCCCTCCAACAAAATCCTCCTTGCCTTCGCCACTTTCTTTTTCCATGCATCAAGATTTGAAGTATTTGTCGCATCCGGCTTAGGAACATCTATGTCAATGTAACCCTTCAAGCCATTGTCTTCAAGCACTGCTTCCATCCTGTCCTTCCAAGCAATGTAGTTAGAGCTTCCCTCGAGTGCATACTCCAACCTCAAGCCATTGAAAGAAATTTCGATCTTGAATCAAGTGTCGCACCAAAAAAATATTGCAAATTCAAATGTTATCAAACCCAAAACTCAACCCCTTCACTTTCCTCTTGCCCTGGGAGGTTTGCACCCCACCTGAGAGCAACCTGAGGGAAGTTCACACCCTGCTCCACTGTAGCCTACGAGAATGCTCAAGAAGTTCGCACCCTGCTCCACTATTAGGGTGAGGGAAGTTTGTAGCCTGCTAGTGTATTTTCCTGCGAGAATGCCAATGAAGTTCGCACCCTGCCTTTGTCTAGGGTGCGAGAATTTCTGTTCTTGAAAACACCGAAAGTTTTCAGTACTAGAGTTCTCACCTGACTAGAGACAGGACCTGCGAGAATGCAATTATGTTCGCACCTCACTAGCGTAGCTCTGTGGCCTCCATGGCTCTGATACCATGTAGAAATTTTGATACAAATTAATGTATTCCTGTGATTCTCCTGATCTAAGAATTTCCGCCACTTGTTAAATATAGAATCGCTTCTACTATTATTATTGCGAAAGAAATTAAACCATGATCACAACCACAATGCACAAAGTGAAATATCAATAACACACAACACAAAAGTTTTACCGAGAAAGCGTAAAGCTAAAAACCCCAACTATCATATATTATGTATATCATGAATCATGAAACAATATCATACAAAACTCTAATCCAAGAGCTCTCAATACAATACAATCGTCTCACACTGTCATACAGAAATCAACAAATACCTATACCAATTTTCGTGTCCAGACAACCTGCCTCCTCTGCACAATCTCTACAATCTGAACTCTCACAATGAATCAAATGAATCGTTTTCACATGCTCATAAGCATATCCACTACATGTGTGAACAAATCACAACTGATAGCCAACTGTCCCTTTCACCTGTTATCTCAACTGGTGTCCATTGGAATGACATGCATGTAGTTAACCGTGGTGAATCTTCAGTTGCATGTGAGTTCACTGATTAACTGAATTCTCACTAGTGCATGTTTAATTACAACTAGTACAACTGATCTTAACTCACTTAACTACACTAATAATTCTGTTACAATTCCAAATCACTCAGTTATGAATGAGATAATAAATTAATATTTATTGTCTAATTTAATTAAGGGAAAAGTAAATTAGACACATGTTTCTTGTTGACTTTTCAACAGCCATAACCATGTTGAAATATTCCAAGTTACATAACGTCTTTTTTCCACAAGAATTTCATACAGTATATCATATCCAAAATAGAGGAATGATCAAAAGAAACAACGAAAAGATCCCATATGAGCTATGGAAAGGAAGACCAACCAATTTCAAGCATTTCAGATTATTTTCAAGAAAGTGTTACATCAAAAGAGAATATGGAAGGCTTGGAAAGTTTGATTCATGAGTTGAAAACGACAATTTTGTTGGCTACTCAAGAAAAAGAAGGGCATACAAATGCTTCAATCCAAGACTCAACAAAATAGTGGAAAGTATTAATGTAAATATTGATGAGATGAATGTATGAAAGGCTAGAGGAGGAAGCAAAAATTTGAAAGAGTAGGAAGAAGTAGAAGAACTGTAAGTAGAATAAGTAGAAGATGAAGAAGAGTAGCCTGAAGTAGAGAAAGAGGAAGATGACCAACAAGACCTTTAGTTGATTCCAAAAACACCTATCCAATGATTACAAAATAATCATCCAGTGGAATGGAATACTGGGAACAAGGATGTAGGAGTTGAAACCTGAAGACAAATTCATTCACAGGAAAAAATACATCTAACAATGTTATCTAGAATTGAACCAAGAAATTTTGAAGAAGTAAGAAATGATGAACATTGGATCAAGGCTATGGAAGAAGAACTAGATCAGATAGAGTGAAACATGGGAACTAGTTCCTAGATTGAAAGACAAGAACATGATTGGAAAAAAACGGGTATTTCAGAACAAGATGAATGAGAATGGACAGGTAACCAAAAATAAAGCAAGATTAGTATGCAAAGGATATGCCCAAGTTGAGGGAATATACTTCTAAGAAACTTTTTCCCTGGTTTCAAAAATGGAAGAAATCATATTAATCTTAGCTTATGCATGTTCGAATAAGATCAATTTATATTAGATTGATGTGAAATCATCCTTCCTAAATGAAGAGTTATAAGAAGAAGTTTACATTGAGAAACTTGAATAATTTCAGTTTTTAGAAAGAGAATATTATGTTTGCAGGTTGAACAAAGCATTGCATGGTATCAAGCAAGCTCCTAGAGCATGGTACTCAAGGTTGGATAGGTATTTACACAACAAGAGTTCAGGAAAGAAAATGAAGACAATAATATCTACATAAAGGTAGATCAATATAACATATCAATAATTGAAGTTTATATTCATGACATTATTTTTGGAAGAGATGATGACATGATGAGTCAAAAATTTTCTAAAGACATGCAAAATGAGTTCAAAATGTCTTTCCTTGGTGATTTGACTTTCTTTTTAGGACTTTAGATATATCAACATGATACATGCATATTTATTTCATAGACCAAGTATATCAAAGAAATGTTAAAAAGGTTTGGAATGGAATATTGTAAACCCATAAGTACTCCTATGAAAACTAGTTGCAAATTGAGAAAATAAGATGAATCCAAGGATGCATATCAAAGACTTTACAGATCAATGATTGGAAGCTTACTCTATGTGATGTCATCAAGACTAGATGTGATGCAAGCAATTGGACAGGTAGAAACATTTCAAGTAGCACCAAAGGAAACACATGTTATGGTAGTAAAGAGAATATTCAAATATCTCAAATGAAACAAAATATTTTGGGTTATGGTATCCAAAATGAAACAAACTATCTCTAGTTTCTTATACAGATGTAGATTGGGATGGAATCATTGACGAAAGAAGAAGTACAAGTGGAGAAAATTTATATTTGGATGAGTGTTTGGTATCCCAGTTAGGAAAGAAGAAGTCATCAATATCATTGTCTACAATAGAAGCATAATATATTGTAGCAACAACGTGTTGTACTTAGTTCCTCTAGATGAAACAAAATTTGTAGAATATACAAGTGGACTATGATGATCCCATTCTGATATTTTGTGATAACACTAGTGCTATCAGTATCTCAAAGAATCAAATGATGCATTCCAAGAAAGAACACATTCTGATCAAGTAGCACTATCTATGGGAGTTGGCTACAGAGAAGAACATCAAGCTAAAGTACATTGGGACAAAAAAGCATATTGCAAACATCTTCACCAAACCTCTTCCAAGGGATAATTTTGAGTATCTTCGACAGAGACTTGCAGTAGTTTCTTCCCTGCGGTGAACTTCACAACATCAAGAACAATAGGATAGGGGGAGAGAAGAAGTAAATATGACAAGTCATGTTAACTTGGATTCAAGAAATTTTGAATTATTTTCATATATGTCAATGATTTACATGAGGAAGCACCATGAAGAGAAAAATTCAGTAGAATGATCCAAAGCTTGTACACAGGGGGAACATCCCCAAGGAGAGTTTAAACATGGGGAGAATCCCCAAGGAGAGTTTAGATGGGGGGATCATCCCCAAGGAAAGTTACCCTTTTCCATTGATGTCAAAGGGTGAAAGAATGAGCAGATGCAAGGAAACGAAGAGAAATATCAGAGGTATAAAGAGAAAGGGAGTGATGGTCACAGGGGGAGCATAAACATGTATATATTCATTTCCATTCCATCAATTTTTAGGTGTTTCATCAAAGTGTTTCCATCAATTCCAAAGGGGGAGATTGTTGAAATATTTGTTGCCATTTTTGTCAACCCTTGAAGAAGTCAAGAAGCCCAGAAGGTATGGTTATGGAACCCACATTTGTTCAAGGAAAAGTTCAATGAAGGACAATACAAATGTAGGTAACTCATTCATGGATGGACAATATGTATCATGTCATTTCCGATGATATGTGGCATGCCACATGGTTCCTCACGATTGAGGAGTTATGGCATTGTGAAGTTGGAGGACCCCAAAGAAGTTGGAGGACCCCAAAGAATGATCTGGAATCCCCTAGAAGGTCAACAAGAAGTTACAGGTCATTCATTAAGGGTAAAGTAGTTAGAAAAATAATTTAATTCAGGGTAAAGTGGTTGCAACAAAAGAGTGTGGGTTAGCCCTAAAATAAGGAAAAGGGGTAAAACAATTGCAATCTACCCCTTAAAGGAAGTCACTCAGACAGTATAAATAAGACTTCAAGAGACTCTCATTAACACCTATTGAGAACATTGAATATCTATGTTGTAAATTGTTATGGGAATGTACTATTGACAGATTTGACATAGTGAGTCCGAGGCAGTGAATTTCAGTGAAGAGAGAAGTTGCAGGAGTTGAAGGGATGAATTTGAGCTTACTATACTAGGGTTTTCCAGAGGTTATCAATGAGTTGCAATGAAGGAGAGCATGCACATTAGTTATTTGCAGACTGAGAGAAGCACAAACATACATAGGGTTCAATGAAAGAAAATGTGGATGCATAGAGAAGAAAATAAATCCGCAAACGACAGAGGACGTAGGGAATGCCCATTAGGGAGACACAGTGGGATAGATAACAACCATCCGTGCGTTTACAAAGAACATGGCACAAATCTATTGAGAAAAAATGAATTTCAAAAGATCAAATCCATCAGATCAACTACAATTTGAGAGGTGTGGTTTATTGTGTGTGTTGGGGTCTATATTCTGCAGTAGTCCAACACAAAAATTTCTTAGTAGTTCAAGAGTATTTGATTTGGATGAAATTATTTTGGATCTTGGTATGAGGGTTTGAGGCATAAGGGTTTGAGTGGTAACAGTTGATGAAGTATAACAACGATGATAGGTTGTGGTGGTGATAGTGTTAGATCAATAACAAGTTGATTGATTCAGTGGTGGTGACATGTTATCTACATTTATATTTCTGGGTTTTTGGATGTGGCAAGGAAAGTGGGTTGTAGCCTCCTTTCGGATGGTGTCAAATAATTGGGGAGTTGGAGCCTCCTTCAGGCTGGAGCCTGAAAACTAGGGGGTTGGAGCCTCCTTCTAGTTGTAGCTGGAGAATTGGGGAGTTGGATCTTCCTTCAGGTTGGAGCCTAAAAACCTAGGGGGTTGGAGCCTCCTTCTGGTTGTAGCTAGAAAATAAGGAATTTGGTGCTTCCTATGAATGTATTTCTTCTAACATCTAAGAAAAACATTTTGTGGTTTTCTCCCGCATTGGATTTCCATGTAAAATTATGGTGTTCTATGTAGTTGTGGTTGCTTATTGTTCATGGTTGATTTATACTACTGATGATACATTAAATTGTAATGATAAACTATTGAATATTTTTCATAAATTCAAAGAATACACATTGTGGTTAAAAGTGATAATAAAGTGCTCATATTGATTCATCCCCCCCCCGCTCAATATTCAAACAATGTCGATGTCATCCTCTCTCTCCTCGATTATAAAAAAAAAGGTATGGAACTATGAGCTGAAACTTAACGCTACCAACACTGAGACTTAAAGAGGCTTGCAAAACAAGTCCCTCTAATGCTCTGATTATTTGGTGACCCGTTAAATCGGGGCTTCACATTTGGTTCCTAACTATTTGATGAGGATTAGGCAGTTGGGGTTTTCCTCCCCTATGATCCAACAACTATTCTTTATCTTCACGTTCAACATGGATTTAAATGGATTGTCAAGGTTTCTTCTTCCAAGGGTTTTTAACTCATTTATTAGGAAAGAAAACACATTTCCAAGAACCCCCAAATGAATATTTTCATATCCTATAAACTTTCCTTGATATGGAGAGGGAAAATACATGGATTATCAACCTACAATAGCCATCCTCATACACTTTCATAGTTAATGCATTTAACAAATAAGGGAGGTTATATCATTTCATTTGACCCAATGTTTTAACATTCATTCCTTAAAATTAGATCTTCACATGAATATAAAACAATTTATAACCATTATTAAGAATTCAATATGCTCTGCAAGTAAAAAAACTTATCTTCTCAATATTGTCTTCCAACTAACCATTCAAATATTTTCAAATACATAGAGCACAAATAATACTCATTTGTTTTGCACATTGTAGCCAACCCAACTAACTGTGGGTGACTATTTTTCCTCCCAAATGTAGGCTTCATTGCTTTGTTAATTCAAAAAAATGTCACCCCCATTCCAAGCCATGACATCAACAGGGAATTCTCTCAAGCTCCCAAAGAAACTCAAATTGTGAAGGCTACTCTCCTTCACAACAACCACTAGTTGAGAATCCTTACACCCACCTATCCCATGGCCTCCACGAGGTTTATCAGAAGCCTTCCTAGCTAGATTTTCTCTCTACAAGGGAGTCCCTTCATGACTACACCTTCCCTCAACACCCTCCCCTTCAAGTGCTAGTTTATTTCTAGCAAGAATCAATCCCATGACCCTCTCATCTAAGGCCGTGTTCAATTTTCACTCCATTCACACAACACTTTCTTTCTCTAATCTTTGTTTTCTTGCTCTCACATGAGATCTGTTTCTAGTTCCCAACTCTCCTCTTTCAAAAACACCCATTCTTTTCTAAACCATAACTACTTCCTTCTCCATGCATTCTCCATTGTGTTCTATGCCCCCCACCTCCCTCCCCCGCCCCCGCCCCCAAAACTCTTCTCTCTATGTCCCCCATGAAGGTTCTCGACCTATCACTTTTCTCTTCTATTAGAAGGAACTTGTGGGGAAAATCATGGGGACTGAAAATGGTTACTCTACTGTACCTCTGGCTGAAATTTTTATTTTTTCCTAGCCAGTCTTCCATGCTTCCATTCATTGAGGGTGGTTGGTTTTCAAACAACCAATCCTTCCCCATTAACTGGTTGGTTTTCCAACAACCAATCCTTCCCATTAATTAGTCTACTCCATATTGTAAAATTTGACTTACATATTTTAATTACGACATGAAATTTATACTAAGTAGCTTCTTTTGGAGTTATGCCATATTATATCATGTGTTGGAGTATACGGTCTTGACAAATTCATAAAAAAACCATATGTATTTAAAACAAAGACGGACTTCAGAGGATGGCAGAAGCCATGCAAATGCTACCAAAGACTCCACAACATCCCAAAATAAAGATACTTAATGAACTTGAGAGACACTAGGAGTACATCCCAAAATAAAGATATCATCATACGCAATACACAAGAATGACTATTGGTATCATCAACGTTACAAAACCAACGTTGTCATGCATTTTCATTGGAGAATTCTGAATCTGGTTTTCAATATTTAAGTGGGCTATTTTTATTTATCTCCTCTGCATGCTCTCAACATTAGAAAATCAAATTACTGTTTTGAAAATCGATCATTTAGTTTACATTCACCAAGTTAGTTTACATTTACCAAGCTTATGATGGTGGATCGCCTAATATTACTCTAGAAATGATGCAAAGTGAGATGCATAGAACCAAGTTGGGAGTTTAAAACATTAATGGTTGGGTTTCTTGCTGCGTATGATTTTGCTAACCAGATCTGTCTATTAAATGCTATTAAAGAAGCAATAGCCAATCAAAAAAGAGAAGAAAAGTTAAAGGGAGAGTTATGCCCGGAGCATTGTTAGGTTATCTCTTTTTCTTCTACATTCATACTTTATTCTTTTTCTATATAGAGGTAGATGAAGCTGTTGATAGTGCAGAATGTCTTGTAAGTAGAAGGGAGCAAAGCAGAGTTAAGTTTGGGTTGTGTTCTGGAGGTAAATTGTTTATTTGCTTAAGTTAATTGTTCTTTAAGATTGATTTTTCAATATTTATGAATGTCTTGAGTTTCAAAAATCCAACTCCATTTTTTTTTTTGGTTTTTCTTTTGTTCTTGATTATTCAATGTATTATGTAACATACCATCTTGTATAATTAAAGGCTAGAATTCAGGTCCAAGTCTTCACATAAGCTTGAAAGGTCCATTAAATCTATGAAAATGTTTAGGGTTTCACTTAAATAAAATAATAATAACAATAATAATCTATTTTTAAATTTGTGAAGGTATAATAATAATAATAATAATAATAATAATAATAATAAAGTCTATGAAGATATACATACTCTACTTCCCTTTGGATTTGAATTTGTGACCTCTTATTAGGAAACACATTAAGTTCTGAAAATACTTTCTTTTACTATTCTAAGTTTCACTTTTTTTATTTTCTTTCAAATTAAAGTTTTAAAAATAAAAAATACAAATTATATACACCCATTCACTTTGTAATTTATGTATATATTCTCTTTATTTATTTCCATTTTATTAATTTCTTTTTATTTTAACTAATCATAAAACAAACTTGAAAGAAAATACAAAAATATAAAAATCATACTAATTTGTTTCTTTTCTTTAAACATAATATATATATATATATATTAGGTAAAGAAAACAAAGCATACCATTTTGCTAACTTTAACATTAAAACAAAATAAAAGACTCATTACAACATGTCTAATTTTGATTTTTATAAATATTAATAAATTAGTTTAGTTTTATTTTGTTTATATCAATTTTGTTTTAAATGTTCATATTTCAATTGTTTACTAATAATTGTATTTTATACAAAACCAATAAATAATAAAATGATATAAAGTTATAAAGATATAGTTTCAATTACACTTTAGGCTTTTCACTAGATACCTTATTAATTTAGTTTAGTTGTTTAATTTTCTTTTAAGTTTTTTTTTAAATTTATTTAATTTATTTTTATTAATTTAAATAAAAAGCATTAAAATTATAAAGTTAAAAATACATAAAAAAAAAAATTAATATTTATAAAATCATGTAAATAGATTAATGTTTAGACTCTATGTTGTTAGTGTTTAATTTTTAATTTTAGGATATAGAATAAGGTGATCATTCCCGCCTCTTCTTGGTTTAGCCGAACAAGAGGTTGAGATGTTGGTGTTAGGAACTCACTAGTCCCTTCATCAACATATTTTTGGTGACTATACTAGGGAGGACCGTTCAATGGTTTTTCTCCAGTTTTTTATTTAATGTTCATCTTTCCTTCAACCAACAATGCATTTGCTCACCTTACCTCATCATGAATAAAACATATTTTGATTTAATTACCAGTCTCTCTATGGATGACTACCCTTTTTTTGAAGATTACCCATGGGAATCTTTTCACAATCATGTCAACAAGTTCATTCGATTTTGTCAATCTGTTGGGGTACAATATGTTTATACTGCTTCTAAAATTTTCCCTTGATCTCTTCATGGCCGAGAAATACAATGGTATAAGCTCATAAGTCCTAACCCTAATTTGGTGGGAAATATGATTTTTGCAAAATTCCTTTTTTACTTTTCTTCTCCACCTACTCCTCCTTAATGTGATTTTTTTGATGGTCCTCATGCGCAATCAACTTGTAGATTTTTCATAGAATCCAAGCAGGCTTACCATGCAAACCCTAACCTCTTCTTGAATGGTTAAGAAAATAATTTTGTATCACAAGATATTTTATCAAGAAATTTATGGGTTTAGTGAGCCTTGATATTTTGAATCCACTCATGTTATCCTGGATCATAAAATAGTATTCGATGCCTTTCCTTTTGATGATACTTTTCTTGAAAATCATTTTCAGAAAAATCATGTTTTATCTGATGAAAAAATCCTAGAGGACAAATCTCGTGAAGAAAATAATATTGAATTACATAACATTGCTCCTAATATCCTTCCTCCTCACGATCATTCCAAAGAAAGTGATAAAGGGGAATCGCGGGATGATGTATCTTCATGTGATTTTTGTTTTGAGGACATGGTAGAAGATGTTTTTTCAAATACCTGCTAGCCCGAAAATATTGTTTGTCCAAACAAATGTGTCAATAAAGAATTCCAAGTAAAACATCTATGATTTTATAATAATTAACATGATATGTAAACCCCAACTCTTTGTTTTGATGATTATTTGACCAATCAACCCATCTCTCACTTTCCAAATACCATCATTCTTTAACCTAATAGACAAATCCAATCCTAAGATGATAGTTTGCCTCAAATGTTTATTTCATGTGCATGAAATGAAGAAGTTGACAATGTAAAGAAAGATGATGTTGACCCATGTGATCCACTTTACAATAAAGTATTTTATGATGATATATGGTCAAATCAAATTGATGTAGACTCTTTTGATTTTATTGATACATGAGATGAGTTTTCTTTTAAATATCCTCATGAAGTTAATCAAGGTCTTGAAATAAATTATGGTTATTCAAATCCATTGTTTCAATTAGAAGAGATCAATCATCTCAACATTGATACCCCTATTAATGTGTGAACATTTTCCTACAAAGACGTTGATGAGTTTAAGGGCATCCATATGTTTCTGAATCCTTTATATGAATCTTCTTTGCATTATGATGACCCTATTCCTGATAGGAAGATTCCAAAAGATGGCATTAATATGTTTGATGAGTGCAATCATCATTTATTTGATAATCCTAAACCTAATATCATTGATCCAATTAATTATTTCGATATTAAATACAAAACTATTCTTGTTGGTTGGAACGGTTTGAAGTATTGTAACCATTTATTTTGGGTCATGATATGTCCATCTCCCTCGCCATATGCTTCTATTGGTTGGCATGTTGGTAATATTTTCTTGCACAAAGTCTCCCAAGTCATGAAGTATACATGTAGAACACATGATGCATACCTCTACGCCAAGTTTCATCCAAGTTGTTGCATCCCTTTTCTATGTACAAAAATAAAGGAAAATATAAAAAATGTAAATAAATAAGACAAGTTCTTTTAAAGGGTAGATTAAGTTTTGGTTTGTTTCAATTTTGTTTCTTTTCTCATTTTTCTTTTTTCTTTCAGTTTTGACGTTTTCTTTTATTTTCCTTTTCACTTTATAATTTGAGGGAGAAATGTTCATTTTTTTAAAGGTTATCTGTATATTTGACTAACTGATTGACCAATTTATTTGGTGGACAACATGCTTACAGGTGAACTAAGTTACCTTCTCTATGTGTCGAAATTCCTTGCTTTGTTAACCATATTCTCACTAAGCGAGAAGTCCTTGATTATAACCGTCATTCAATCCTTCCCATCTTATTTTATTTCCCTTTCTCCATCCCCTCCATCTAGAGATAGATCTTGCATACACGTCATGGGTGCACACCATTTGATTTGGGTTTTTCCCACACTCACATCCATAATAGTTCATCCAAATTACTAATCCTTTCATCACGGAGTTAAAGATTTTTTGTCTCTTTCTGTAATACATAGGACCAAATCCCCTCATACATCCCACTTTCCATAACTTGTTCCATGAAGTCCTATTCCATGTATCACTTAAATTTTCATTTTAATTCCCCCTGTAGTATAATTTTGCATACACAAGTGTGTTGGTCTATTAGTCTTCTACTTTTAGTCATATTCTCTTATATTTATTATACTAAAAAGGAGGAAACCCCCTCATATTTTCACTTTCCAGGAATCATTCCACATAGTCCCCAACCACACATCCTTTAAATTTCTATTTCCCCCGATGTTATATAATAGATGATGATTTCCATCGGGCATTTTGATCTTGAATCCCCATACATTTCAATGCATTACTAGGGTTTCTTACGCTTGCACACCACTATAAGTGACTCACATTTGTTGGTTGGAAGATGTTGATTACTATTTTGTTCAACAATTTTCTAGTCGGAAAAGCATTGTCAAGTTCCCGCTCATTTCAAATCGCTTACAATTTTTTTTGTATGTGCTCATTAAAGTTGGTACAATACTTGGTGAGATCATCATGCCTTCTAAACAAGCCCCTTTCCCAACTCACATTATTTACGTTGTCATAGTTTACACATTGACACAATATATATGAACCCTTATACATTGTACCTTGTGATCTTATACCTCTCTTTCAAACATTATTATTATAATTGTGTCTCATAAATATTCTACCATGTCTTTGACGTCATGACCTTGGAATTGTCTTTGAGATCATGACCTTGGAATTTTACCATGCCATATAAAAAAGTGAAATATGTATTTTCTTATCTAACCATCTTTATTTCACATCATTTAAAACCAAAAATTTATCCTTGATTTCATTTAAAATTAGTCTACTCCATATTGTAAAATGTTCCCTACCATCATGTTATAAAACCTTATATCACTCCTTTATGTTGGTATATACCCCATCTTGTGTACATTAAGAAAAGAGGAAATGAATAAAAATTTCAAAATT